>JAODAL010004500.1:0-155908 GCA_025379985.1 Phyllomedusa bahiana | reverse complement strand
TTTAAGGGTGTTGCCATCATCTTTGGGCACAGATGTTTAGGCTTGGGTTTTTAAAATATTTTTTTCATATTCTTGTACAGCAAGTGACACTTAAGTGGTATTTTTCTTATTCATACCACTTTTAACATGTTAATATGCATTTTCAACGCTTGCTTCCCCTCCGACTAGAGTATCGAGACTCAGACGCAGTCGGAAAAACGAGATATCAGAATAGTGATCCTTAACTGCTGC
This sequence comes from Phyllomedusa bahiana, assembly GCA_025379985.1. Classification (NCBI taxonomy): domain Eukaryota; kingdom Metazoa; phylum Chordata; class Amphibia; order Anura; family Hylidae; genus Phyllomedusa; species Phyllomedusa bahiana. Next base: position 155,677 of record JAODAL010004500.1, on the reverse strand, counting down.
CTATGAAAAGCCGGTCTTCAGCCGACTTCAGTTTTCTTTTTAAAAGGGCCACAGTCTTTTTATTAGATGTGCCACCAAGTAAAATTAGAAAAAGAGAATTATCCCTGCCAAGGCCTTGCATAGAGAAAACACTCCATAACATGATATAATTTAGTATAGGAATCTTCAAGGCTTAGCACACACAGTAGTGTTCTGAGGTAAGGCACATGCAAGGTACTGACACTGGACTAGATTAAGATTTTTCTGTTCTATGGATTATACAAGAAACATTATACCAAACATTACAACATTGTATGGAGAGGTGCAATCAATGCCGGACCAATGTTATTATTTTTTTTGCAGTATCACATACAACGCCATGATATAACTTTTATTTTGTCATGAACAATTGTTTAATAAATACATAAATGTTGTTCTAAAACAGGGGTGCACAACATGCAGCCTGGCGGCCACATGCGGCCCCCACCTCACTCTGTTTCAGCCTCTAGCCATCAGGGCACAAACCTATTTTGTCTCTCTCCTCATACTTCAAAAAGTAATATTCATTTTGCAACAGTGGCATTTAACTTATGGCACTGTTATGGTGGGCCCTGTATGGTTGGCACTTTTATGGTGGCACTGTTATGGTGGGCCCTGTAAGTTTGGTACTGTTATGGTAGGCCCTTTATGGTTGGCACTGTTATGGTGGCACTATTATGGTGGGCCCTGAAAGTTTGGTACTGTTATGGTAGGCCCTGTATGGTTTGCACTGTTATGGTGACACTGTTATGGTGGGCCCTGTAAGGTTGGCACTGTTATGGTGGGCCCTGTATGGTTGGCACTGTTATGTTGGGCCCTGTATGGTTGGCATTGTTATGCTGGAGAGTGTATGCATGACACTGTCATGATGAGCTCTATAGGGCTACATATGTGAGCAATATAGTAAAAACTGTTTCTGTATTATCTCTGGATTTCTTCTATTTTATTTCTGACACAATCAAGGCATATCCAAAAGATTTACTATAAAAATGAGTTTTGTTGAAGAGGAAGCAATATATTTGTGGTGTTCTCTCTATTTGTGAAACAGCCATTTCTGAAATCCCCCCAAAAAACTATAATTAACCCCTTACCGACATTTGCCGTACTCATACGGCAAGGGTCGGGTAGGGTTCCCGCAAATTGCCGTATGAGTACGTAAAAGGCGATCTTGGCGCTCACAAGCGGAGCGCGCAAGATCGCGGCATGGAACCGGCGGTATTTCCCGGGCTGGCATCATGCCGCATCCCCACGCCGGAGTGAGCCCCGGCCGCGGGGGATTACCAATCCCGGCGCAGTAACGGCGCTGAGCGCCGGTACTGATCTCCTACCAGGTTGTCTGGTGATGTCACGATGCCCACAATGCATTGTGGGGCAGCGTGACAGACAGTTGCCATGGAGACCAGGATACAGCTATAAGCTGTATGCTGATCTCCTATTGCATGAACGATCTGACGATCGTTCATGCAATTCCCCCTGGGGAAAAGTGTAAAAGTGTGAAAAAGTAAAAAAAAGTGTAAAAAAGTAAAAAACAAAACACAAAAAAAAAAATAAACACGTACAACCGCCCTTTTCCCCTTTACAAACGCAATCGCCCCCAAAAAGATCAAAAGTAAATAAAGTACCCATATTTGGTATCGCCGCATGCGTAGGGGACCCACCCTATAAATCTGTCATGTTAATTAACCCGTAGGGTGAACCCCGTAAAAAAAAAACAAAAAAACTGTCACAGAATTGCGATTTTTGTACATCCTGCAGCACATAAAATGGAATAAAAAGCGATCATAAACTAATATAAACGCAAAGTTGTACCAATTAAACGTCAGTTCATTCCGCAAAAAAAGTCCTTACACAGCTCTTTATACGGAAAAATTAAAAAGGTTTTGGCTATTAGAAGATAGCACTGCATAAATATTGTTTTACACAATAAAAACACTTTTTTTTCAAAAAAATTGTGCTTCAAATAAAAAAACATAAATTGGGTATCACCGTAATCGTCTCAACCCACAGAGTAAAACTAACTTGTCACGGATACTGCATGGTGAATGCTATTAAAAATAAAAATAAAAAAACTGCTAGGATTGCAGTATTTTCTTCACCCTGCCTTCCAAAAAACTGATTTAAAAGCGACCATAAAGTCTTGTCCCCCTCAAAAGTGTTACTAATAAAAACGTCAACTCATCCCGCAAAAAAAAGTCCCTAAACCGCTCCATAAACAGAAAAATAAAAAAAGTTATGGCTCTCAGACTGCGGTGATGCAAAAACGTGTTTTCCTTTTTAAATAAAAGTGTTTTTATTGTGTAAAAGCAGTAAAACATTAATAAAATATACAAATGTGGTATCACTGTAATCGTATCAACCTGCTGAGGAAAACTAGCATGTCATTTATACCGCACAGTGACCGCTGTAAAAAATAAAAATAAAAAAACACTACCAGGATTGCTGTTTTTTTGTACAAAATGCCTCACAAAAACCTTAATAAAAAGTGATCAAAGCATCAAAATGCCCCCCATAATGGTTACCAATAAAAACATCAACTCATCTCGTAAAAACAAGCCACAAGCAGCTCCATATGCAAAAAATTAAGAAAGCTATGGCTGTCAGAATAGGACACAATAAAAACGCAAATTTTTATAAAACTCGCCTTCTATTGTGTAAAAGTAATGAAACATAAAAAACGATATAAAATTTATATCATTGTAATTTGTACCGACCCCCATAGTGAAGTTATCCCGTATTTATCCCGTATGGCGAATACTGTAAAAATGAAGCCCAAAAAACAATGGCGGAACTGCGTTTCCCCCCTCCATTTCCATGGCCCAATGCTAAAAAAAAACGACGGAACACCTGTGCGCCCAAAATGCACAATACACCCTTAGATGAGATCCCTGAGGGGGGTTGAATCCAAAATAGGGAAACTTCTGGGAGATTTCACCTGTTCTAGTACTTGGGGGCTTGCAGATGCGCCATGGCCCCACCAATTCTGTGCGGCAAAAGCCAAATAGCGCTCCCTCCCTTGTACCCCCTGCCATGCGCCAAAACAGCAGTTTACACCCACCTGGAGGGTATTGCCGAACTTGGAAGAAATTGCATAACACAATTTTGGGGCTTTTTTTCCAAGATTCCTTGTAAAAATTAAACATTTTCTGCTAAAATTGCAGATTATTGGAAAAAATATATATTTTTTTATTTTCAGAGCCGAACGCCCAAAAAAATTTGTGAAAAAACCTGTGGGGTCGATATACTCACTACACCTCTGGATATATTCCGTAAGGGTGTAGTTTTTCCCAAAATGGGGTTTTTTTTGGGTTATTTATTAAGTTTTGGAACCCTTTGGGTGTCCGCAAACCTGAAATGGCCCCTAAATAACATTGTAATGAAAATGAGGCCCCAGAGTCCCGTAGGTGCTCCTCCTATTCTGGGGCGGGTGGTTGAGCCAAATAAAAGCACTAGGGCCACATATGGGATATCTATGAAAACCGCAGAATCTGGGGAATCCAAAATTTTAAATTTGGGATTTCCTGCTCAAAATTTACCGTATTCTTGTCCAATAATGTATAAAAATTGAAAATCTGCAAAAAAAAGTGAAAATTTTTAAAATTTCACTTCCACTTTGCTTTAATTCCTGTGAAACACCTAATGGGTTAATAAACTTCCTAAATTCGGTTTTGAATACTTTAAGGGGTTTAGTTTCTTAGATGAGGTCATTTATGGGGGTATCTAACATACAGGTCAATCAAAGTCACGTTAGAACTGGAACTGGTCCTAAAAATATGTATATTGCAAATTTTCTTGAAAATAAGAAAATAACTACTAAATTATTAAGCCCCCTAATGTCGTAAAAAAAAAAAAAAGATTTAAAAAAATGATGAAAAACTACAGCAGAATATGGTAGATGCTAGTTATAAACTATTTTGAGTGGAATAACTATCTGTCTTACATGCAGAAATTTTTGAAGTTTGAAATTGGTAAATTTTTCAAATTTTTCACCATAATTGATATTTTTCACAAATAAACAATCATTTTTTGGACCAAAATTTCTTACTATCTTATAGCACAATGTTTCACGAGAAAACAATCTCTGAATCACATGGATAGGTTAAAGTGTCAAAAAGTTATTCTCACATAAAGTGAGAATTTCAAAAACAGATTTCAAAAATAGGGCTCTGTCAGAGAGGCCAAAACTGGCTCCGGCGGTAAGGGGTTAAAACAGGCATATTATAACCAAGACCTCTCAGCCATTTTTGGTACTTACAATTAAAGTGCCATAAAGGTCTTAAATGGGGAACACCTTTCTAAGATTTACTGTGGCCCCAGGTACATTATGACAACGTGGTCCTTGGACCAAAAACTGTGCTTGACCCCTGTTCTAGAAGAACCTACTTATAAATGCTTGTACGTAAAACCACAGGACTTTTTAAGCCCCGCCAACTCTTGCATGTTTTAGTAGTATTTACAATAAATACTGTAAAAATTAGGACTGTTGGTACATACTGTATGGAAGAATGTAAAATGAATTTTTTGACTGACATATGTTTCTTGTGTATAGTTGGACAGTATGCTTTGTGGTTGTTGTTGCAGAGTGTATCTAGGAGTTTATTAGTAAAAAGTACTGCAAGTCTTACTGTCATATTATTCTTTTTATTCTTAGTTGTCCAATGTTCTAATCCAGTCGTTAACAATGCGGTTAAGTTGTCAGGATTTTCGGGCCTATACAGTATGGATTCTGTTGTGAAATTTGGGTGCAGGTCACAATATAAATTGATTGGATCTGATACTGTGAAATGTAATCAATCTAGTCAATGGGAACCTGAGCTGCCAAAGTGTCTTGGTAAGTATATTATTTAAAAGTATAACATTTTTATTAAAGAGAGTGTGCCATCAGAAAATTACCTTTGTTTCTATGTTAAACATAGTTTTAGGAATCTTGAGTGAGTTTTAACATTTTCTGCATGACTGAAATCTTGCTAAGGTTACACCCACACAACATATGTAAAAAATACTTGAGTATTACCATGAGTATTTTTACTCAGCTTTTAATGTGGATTTTAGGTCTTTTGCAGATGGATTTACAGTCAGAAAATGAATCCCATTCATCTCTATGGTGTTTTGGATTTGGATCTGACATAGAAGTGTATGGGACATGTTTTTGTTACCTGAATTATGGAGGAAAATTGAACATCTTCCACGTTTTTCGTAAAGCCACAGTTTTTGAAATGTGACCGGACGAAAATCTGTGTGTGGACTAAAGTTCAACTTTCAATTGAGGTCAATGGGGATGGTTTACAGACAGATTTTTACGGTTTTTAAAACTAGAATCCGCTTAATAATCCAACTGTAAATCACTTTCTTGTGTGGACAATAGTAATAGAAAAAAAAAAAAATTTTATCCTTTTTCCCCTCCATGATTATCAAAGGCAAGATTACAATTAAATATCAAATCAATATATTCATAACAGAGGTTCTAACCATTCACAACAGGTGATAGTTACAGTGCTGGACTAGAGATTTCTAAGGTCCATGTGGCTGTTGTACAACAACTCTCGAAATGCTTTTAAAAGCAGCTCAGGCAAGATGGCTAACCCCATAATCATAAATGTATCAGTATCAGGTCTTTAATAGTAAAATAGAGATTAAATATTTAGCAAACATATAGGTAGCAGCCACCAGTATTTTTGGATATATCAATTTGGCAATACTGATAATTTTTTATTCTTATAAACTTACATTTTACTTATCTCTTTTTAAGGTATTTGTCGTTCTGTACCTCACTTACAAAATGCGGAACTATTGGAACCTATTGCCGTTTCAAGTTTTCTTGAAGGAACTACATTGAACTGGAAATGTAAAGAAGGTTTTGCATCTTTACCTGGTGCAGTGACTTCAATCAAGTGTTTAGGGTTTCACTGGTCTTACACTCGTGACCTCTGTAAACGTACGTGTACTTTTATGAATTGTAATACTATTGCATGAAGGGTTTAAAAATATGTATGAAAATTAAGCTGTAAATGAATCTGTCACCATAATTTTGCATATTATTATGACAGAGTTTTGAGCAGTTACTGGGAAATTAGGCCAAAAAGCACAAGAATGTAGGGCGACATGTCAGAAAAGAGTCACTTCCACGCCAGGTTTAAGGCGCATTAAATGAGTGTATAATGCGCATGAATAAATAGACCTGCCAAAAATCTGGCATGTGGTATTCCTTGTATAATATATTTAATTCGCCTAATTTAGTCGTATACCAAAAAAAGGCGCATAGCATATCATTGCTAGCATATTTGATGCGCCTACTTTAGGCACATTCAAAAGTGTCAAATGCGCCTATTTTTGGTGTACGACAGTTCATTTATATAGAGAATACGGTGTCAACATACACCAAAAAAATGGTGCAGCCCTAATGGGACATGTCACCCATAGTATTTATCAGCAAAGAATACAATACAATACAATTCCATCTCCATCACCGGTATGCCCCAGCAGTAAATTTGCTTGTATACACAGTGCCCTGTGAATCAGTGCTGAAGGAAAAGTGCTCTACTCATGAATACACTTGAATAGACTGAACTATATTCTTTCTCAGCTGCTTCTAACCAAACAAGGCAATCATTTTGTAATGACGTGTGCTTTGGTCCAACACTTTTTCCATGGTTGCGCCTGTTTCCCCACTTCAATGGCGGGTCATGCCATGATCCGGGTGTCAGTCCGTGGTTGTGCCCGCTTCCCATTCAGGTGACCCCAGTCCTTGACTGCACATGGTCATCCCATAGGGGTCGCGTGCCAACTTCCTCTAATTTAAAGGCCAGCACACGCCACCTGGCTATTTTTGGACACCTCACCCAGGTTCCACTGGTGTCTGTTCTGTGCACCTCTACCATTTCTGTTTGTTTGTTTCTGCTCTCCTTCCTGTCACAGATTACTGACTTTGCCTTGTCTGCTGCCTGCCCTAACATCTCCCATAAACTCATCCTTAACCATTTTCCTGTTTCTGAACCTCACCTCTGTCTCATCCACCGATACCATGCCTCCTGGTTTGTCAGCCATCACCTTGGTTCAACCTACACCGGATGTAGCAAACTGGGGTTTTCCCGCAGCCAAGTAAAACCTCCCTAAGCTGGAGAGATGGCCTAGAACAATGAGGCTCTTGTAGTCACCTTCTGGGAAGGCCTAACTGGTTGCATTAAGGAAAAGCTTACTGGTCACAACCTGTCCACCAACCTGAATGACCTCATCTCTCCGGCCATCTGCATTGATATCCACTTCACTAAGCGACAGCAAGAGATCTTCCAACAACGGAAATCCTCCTGATTTCAAAGGGTTACTCATCTGCCAACACGTGCCAACGTCTCTTCACTGCAGGTAAATAGAGCCCATTGCCTGCTATCACTCTTTTTAGAGCTCTTCAAGAGATGCAAGGCACCAAGGTCTTCTCCAAACATGATCTCAGAGGAGCTTATAATCTCATCCACATTTGGCAGAGGGATGAATGTAAGACAGTGTTTACTACCAAAGATATTTTTATTGTTCTTTGGCCTCTGTAACACCTCTGCAGTTTCTCAGGAGTTAGGGAACAGCATTTTTCAGGACTTGCTCTGTGAATGTGTCCTGATCAACCTGGATTAAATTTTGAAACTCTTTTCAGATTTTGGTTCTTATGTCCATGTCCACCAGATTCCAGCCCATCTCTATGAGAACCACCTCTTTAACAATCTGGAAAAGTGCCTTCAAATGCTCCAGTCTGGGGTACATAGTCTCTGCTTCAGGTGTACAAATGGACCCCAACAAGCAGACTGCTGTCCTAAACTGGCCATGCAGCCTGGGTCTCCAAGCCACAGATTCTTCTGGCAAATTTCTACCCTAGTAGTGCTTATCATTGATTGACCAAGAAGGGCAGCAACCCTCTGGTCACGTATACACTTACCAGTACGTGACGTTGGGGCCACTGTAGAGGTGTTAATTTATTTCCACTCAAACTTATTTGTACTCACCTTCCACTCAGCTAGGAAATTAAGTATAGATTACACTCTAACATAGTCCAGGCACCCCACAATATGTGCTGCTGCCACCTTCCCATTGGAAATCAAGAATCAATTGGAGGGGATGGACTTTGTCACCTCCAAACACCACACACCGGCACTTGCAGGGTTAAAACATCCTAATCAAACACTGCCTTCCAGCAGTCAGAGGATTAAACACTAACACACTGCTCTCCAGCAATCACAGGGTTAAACACTATAATCAAGGCTGTGAAGCATACAATGGCCAAAAATTCTAAGTTTTAAGATTTAATAGAAAAATGGTAGTGCTTAAAGGGGTTTTATCATTTGAAGCTTTCGCACACTTGAGCTGTCTCTATCTGTTTCAACTTCAAATACATGGGCGAGTCTCTTCTCTCAGTAAGCATGTCTCTCCTCCAAGGAGGCAAGTCTCCCCTCACTGAAGAGTTGTGACATCATCATTCTGTGTGAAACAGGGGAAGGGACAGGACGTCAGCTCTGCAGCCCTCCTGCAGTGTTCTCATGGCTGCAGAGCTCTCAGCTAGAGGCTGCACAAGCTCCTTGTAACCAGAGCCCCTGTATTGCTGTAACCAGATCACCTGTAATGGTGTAATCAGTTATACACACAGCCTGAACTGATGACACACATGTGAAGAATGCACACTGCCCTCCCCCTCCTTCCCCTCTGTTATCAGGCAGGAGGTAGAGCAGACTGTATAAGGCTGTGTTATATGGGTGATGGGAACAGACTGTATAAAACTGTGTTATATGAGGGGAGAGTGAATCTATCAGCTAGATAGTCAGTGATTGCCCAGATTGTTCACCTTAGAGCTGGGAGATGAGTATAGAGCCAGCAGCCATCTCAGGCAGTTAGTTTCACTTTTGATTTACACAGCTCAGAGGGGAGTAAGCACAGAGTGCAGGCAGCCAATCACAGCACAGGGGGCATTTCCCATCCAGGGGCATGTCCAAACAGGCTGAATGACATATCAGTAAGCCAATCACAGAAAAAAGGGGCTTATCCCATCCAGCTGCAGCAGAAATAGCTAAAGATGCACAGAAAAGCTCATATCTGCTATAGTAAGTGACTTAGGTAATGCAAACCAGTTGCAAAAGTGCTTATTTTTACTATCCCCATCATTAGAGATTTGATCTTTGTAGTTAGAAAACCCCTTTAAAGAAAACAAAATAAAGATAAAATAAGATGACATATAGTACATACATGTAATACAGTTATAAAAAAAGGGGAAACATTTCAGAAAACACCTAACACTTACAATGCAGGTTATCTTCTGTACCTGGAACAAAAAGGAATTGCGACGTAGCTCAGCTGATGGCTGAACCGCAAGCTGTGAAAGCAGTTTCCAGTTGAAACCATATTTTTATAACCTTAACAATCAGTTCAGGTTTCAGAGCTAACCATCAGTTCATTAAGGTAATTTGTTGTCCCTGACTGGCTGGAGAAGTGATAAGGCGAAGGACGAGAAATACCTTATTGAATATGTCCCTTGTTTGACCCATTGTGATGTAGTTTGTAGGGATGATAGGGTTAGATGAACAGATGAGGAAGACACTCTTCATCTGTTGATGATCTACACAGGTCATAAAAATCTTGTGTATCTGTAAACCATTCACCGCTTAAACCTCTGTTAAAGGGGTTTTATCATTTCATTAAATGGTCTTCAGAATAAGGGGACATTGAAAACAAGCAACTTTGCAATTAGATGTCATCAGCAAAGCTGTCTTGTATTCACAGTATTCCTTATCTTGTGTTTTTGTTTACACTGATATCCAGTCCTGGTGGATCCCTCTGGATCCCTCCTTCTTGCATTTCACTAGCTGAGAGCTCATTTACATTCTGTACAGCCCCTGGTCATATTCATGGAGCGAGCATTCCTGTGTCTCTCACTCAGGGACCGGCACATTTTCACTTTATACAGCCAGAAGAAACAGAATTACACTGAAGGGCTTACACAATTAGGAAACAGCACAATTTGTGTCGATCCCTGCCTGACTCAGAGTTAGGGGCCGTAGCATTTTCTCTCTCCACACCCAGCAGAAACAGACTGCAGCAGATTCTAAAATGAGAGAACATAACAGTTTTGTCCCGGTGCCTAACTCTCCTGCATAGAAGCGAGATCTGTGCTGTTCAAAGAGCTGTAACACATCTCCAGCTGTGAGAGGAGAAGAGTGCTCAGTCTAGATTGAATACAGCCGGTGGTATGTGTACAGCTCTTACAATATATGTCTGATAGGGAGAGACACAGTGAGGTGTGGAGTCAGGGAGGGGGAGGGGGGGGGTTTCGGGGGCGAGCAGGAATAGTGAGGCGGGGGGTGATGTGACCCAGCTGGGAGGGGAAGAAACGCCCCTGCATTTCTGGAGTTGAGAAGCTGAGAGCAGTATGAATCAGCCGAACTAAGGAAGCGATACATCCCCTTTAAGCCCATGGTCCCTGTTCATTTCTCACCAACTTCTGTCTCCACTTTCTAAGGTGGATTCCATATCAAACCCAAAACACATCATGGCCAACCCTTGCTATGTTATGAGGGTTGTCATGGACTGCTTTTCAAAAATGGTGTACTTCACACCCTTTACAGGTCATCCATCTGCGGTCAGCTGGCTTCAACACATCTTTCACCTGCATGAAATGCCTACTCTTATTTTCTCCAACAGAGGTGTCTAGTTCACCTCCAGATTTCAGTATGCCCTGTGTTTCCAGATCAAGCTTGACCTGTCCTCTACCTATCACCCTCAGTACAATGGCCAGGTAGAATGGGTAAATCAAATACTGGGGATCTAGCTATGTCACTTTGTTTCGTCGTGGTAAGATGACTGGATGTCTCTCCTCCCCTGAGCTAAGTTCACCCACAACAACCATTTATAAGAGTCCTCGGGGGATTCACCCTTCTACACAGTTTTCAAAGCACCTGCAACTTCCTCTTCCTGCCACCTTGGATGTCCTGATGGTCAATACTCTTCAAATTTAGCAGCATGCTTGCCAGAGTTTGCTTCAAGGACCTGTTTGGACCAAAAATCAGGCTGACAAGTGCAGACCTCCTCCCACATTTTGTCCTGGAGACAAGGTCTTGCTTTCTTCCAAACACATACACCTCTGGGTACCCAGTCTGCAGCCGGCACCTTGTTGCCTCAGTCCTTTCTCCATCCTTCATCAAATCAACCCGGTTTCCTACAAGCTCTGCATACCTCCATCTCTCAGCATCCCTAATTATTTCCATGTGCCCCTCCTCAAGCTCCTGGTCTCAACTGTTACTCCAGCAAGAGTGTTCTTCCCTCCATATAGGCAAGCACTGAAGACTCCTGAGGACAAGGAGATCCTAGGTATGAAGAGTTCCAGGGCCAAGGTCTATTACCTCATAGACTGGAAGGTCTATGGTCCTGAAGAAAGGTCCTGCTAGCCTCGGGAAAATATTGATATTCTTATGTCAATTTCTCAGACTTCAGGTCTGAGAGAGGGGGTATTGAATAGGGGGGGGGGGGTGTTTGCTGCAATAAAGTGTGCCCAGGTGTGATGTCCTGTTTTCGGTTGTGCCCGCTTCCATGATGTACCACGCCATGGTCCAGGCACTAGTCTCTGATCAGACACCTTGGGTCCTTAGCTCACCTCTTCATGGCTCTCCATAGCCACTCAGCCTCCATTGTGGTTGTCTGCTGATCACTGTCCCTCAAGAGGCTCGTGCACTAGCTCCCTCTGATTTACAGGGCAAGTGAGCAAAAGCTTAAAATGATTGTCCAATCAAGAGAAACACCCTCTCTTTTTCTCTTTTCCTCTCTCTTAAACAACATCTTTTGCTTCAGCGGATTTGAGCCTTCTCGTATGTTATGTTACTAGAATTTCAGACTAGCTGTAGGAAAAATTTTGGCTGATTCAGAGATTTCAGGTACAAAGTTTTCAGAACAGTAATTTATGCTCTGGGCTACAATATCCGTGACTTTGGATCAGTACATGCACAAATGAATTTTCAAAGTCGTATGGACATCATAGAAAGGTATGCCCTGTTTGGGACTTTTCTTTACTCAGGACAAAGAGCCATTCTGTCACATTGTCTCCTACTATGGCGGGCCCAAGTGTTTTATTGACAGTCATTCATCTACATAAAGTGGCTGCTGCAAGGAGAATGCCTAGTTGCCTACAACTTTCAATGTCAAAATTGACTTTTACTGAGGGTGCTGATTGCTACTGCAACTACCACTTAAAAAAGGTCATCTCTGATGAGTCAATCCTCTTAAAATATGTCTTAAATGTGAACATTTTAAGATTACTGTTTAATTATTGTATTCTGAATTGTTTTTTTCTCACTCAGCAATAACATGTGTAGACCTAGAAACTGTGCCTCACGGAAGAATTATTTCTGGTTCATTCTCATATGGGAATCGTGTAACGTATGCGTGTGAAACTGGGTGAGTTATAATAATTGTTTTAAATTAATGTTTTTATATATATAAAAACTTTAACCACAGTTTTTTCGCTGTAAGGCCCACCAAACTAGAACAGTGAATATTAAAACAATAGATTATACATATAAAAAAATTCATACTAAAGTAAATTTTCCGGGTCAGAAAATTATAGAAGAGTTAATGTTACTAGTTATGGGGATCAAGGTTAAAAAGAGATTTATGTGCTAATCCCTGTTTAAGATAAATGATGGGCACATAGATTTTATTTACTGATGGCCTTGATTGTAATGTGGAGTTAATAACTGATGGTTTACTTAAAGGGGCTGTCCACCTCATAAGAAAATGAAAGCAGCAGCTCCCAGTAAAGTATAAAAAAAATATTATGATAGAGTTGTCCTCGTCCTGATTCCAGCATCACCTTTCTCTGCTCTTCAGTTGACATTGAGTCACTTCTGAAAGAGGACATCATTGATGGCCACTGATTGACTGCGGCAGTCACATGCCAGTACTTACTATACATCACTATACCTCACTATATATATATATATATATATATATATATATTATATATATATATATATATATATATATATATATATATATATACTATATATATACTCACCGGCCACTTTATTAGGTACACCTGTCCAACTGCTCGTTAACACTTGGCGGCAACTCAGTGCATTTAGGCATGTAGACATGGTCAAGACAATCTCCTGCAGTTCAAACCGAGCATCAGTATGGGGAAGAAAGGTGATTTTAATTGCCTTTGAACGTGGCATGGTTGTTGGTGCCAGAAGGGCTGGTCTGAGTATTTCAGAAACTTCTGATCTCCTGGGATTTTCACGCACAACCATCTCTAGGGTTTACAAAGAATGGTCCGAAAAAGAAAAAACATCCAGTGAGCGGCAGTCCTGTGGGCGGAAATGCCTTGTTGATGCCAGAGGTCAAAGGAGAATGGGCAGACTGGTTCGAGCTGATAGAAAGGCAACAGTGACTCAAATAGCCACCCGTTACAACCAAGGTAGGCAGAAGAGCATCTCTGAACGCACAGTACGGCGAACTTTGAGGCAGATGGGCTACAGCAGCAGAAGACCACACCGGGTGCCACTCCTTTCAGCTAAGAACAGGAAACTGAGGCTCCAATTTGCCCAAGCTCATCGAAATTGGACAGTAGAAGATTGGAAAAACGTTGCATGGTCTGATGAGTCTCGATTTCTGCTGCGACATTCGGATGGTAGGGTCAGAATTTGGCGTCAACAACATGAAAGCATGGATCCATCCTGCCTTGTATCAACGGTTCAGGCTGGTGGTGGTGGTGTCATGGTGTGGGGAATATTTTCTTGGCACTCTTTGGGCCCCTTGGTACCAATTGAGCATCGTTGCAACACCTCGTGGAATCTATGCCACGAAGAATTGAGGCAGTTCTGAAGGCAAAAGGGGGTCCAACACGTTACGAGCATGGTGTACCTAATAAAGTGGCCGGTGAGTGTGTATATATATATATATATATATATATACACTTCTGATGGGGCAAGTTTTTAAGGGGCAGTATTTAAGCCTGTCCTAGTTGCTGGGGGTGGGGGCTAAACATATGCTTTGAGTTTTTCTCCAGATCTTATTAGATCCTAGCAATGTCTCAGTTTGGAACAGACTAGCATCAATTTGGAATGAGGCAGAGTCCACAAAATACAAAAAATGAACAGAACCAGAAAACATCTCAGATGCCAATGCCCACACAGTAAGGGAGACCATGGTATCTAAGCCGTTGTATAGATGGGGTGCCAACCTTTGTCATTAAATTTGCCCCACACTCCAAAGATGCAATCGTGCAGTGCTAATCTGTTGTCATGTATAATGAAATCCCCTGGACTTGCCTTACTATTGCACCTGTTGTATTTTGTCAAAAAAGGATGTAATAGTAGAGCAGTAAATGTATATTAAACGTTAGTTCCCTAATATTGGAATATACTGTACTATTGATCGCTCCCTCTAGTGGTCAATTACCCTAAGATTACTGAAATCGGTTAAAAAACAAATGAAAGTTTTAAAAATGCAAAAAAATTCAATAGTTTAAAACATCCACTTTTCTCATTTATCATACATAAAAGATAAAACAATAAAAACAAATCAAACATTGATATTACTGGTACAGGTCTAATTTGTTAAAAAATAAATGTATTTAACAGAGAATGCTTTAAAAAAAACAACAAAAAAAACCGCAATGCCAGAGTTCTATTTTTGACCCCGTCGGCTCCACAAAAACTGGTGCCAACTCTAACCATTACAAGCATGCACATGAGTCTGTATGAAAAGGTTACTGTATCAAACAATGGTTTACTTGTAGGGTAGCGAGTGTTTTCTAATTATTATTTATCAATTTTAGGTACAAGATGAAAAGTTCCAACTACAGAACATGTTTAGCAGATCGATCCTGGAGTTTGCCCATTCCTGAATGTGAAGGTATAGTGCAAATTATCACTTTTATTATTTTTTACAGAAGGGGAAAATTATTCACATACATGTCCATCTTTTTAAACGGTTCTCTATGTCCAGCATACTAAGCAGACACATTTTTCATATGGCCTTATAATATTTGAAGTTTTACTTCTCTAGTACAGAGCCTCAAATCTCCATAATATAGATTAAATTAAACTCCCCTTTTGGTGGCTTCAGGTCAAAATGTTAGCATTTAACTCTGTTTCTATGAAAGGATTTCATTTTCACTTTAAAAGATGTACAGTACCTATAAAAAGTTAATCAAACATTTAGATAAATATATATCAATATATCAGAGGGGTTTCTGCATAAGTGGCAATCACTTTTAGAATGCATCCACCACTCCTACTCAATTAGCTTACTTTCCTGAAGGAAACCTCAGCCAGCTAGGCATTGTCCCTACAGTGACCATATTGGTGTTCTTCCTGAGGATCTAGGGGAGTGTGGACTTTAGAGGCGAAATGTATGAATAGGACTGCACCAGTATTTGGGTGCTTTTAACCCCAAAACTGTCACAGCCCTGTTCTCCCGATGTTTGAGCAGACATTCTCCAAAATTAGGTGCATTTTGCGACGCCCGTGGCACTTTGAAATGCACCTAAGATGTGGGGGCGTTCTGGAGGTGTGTCACACCACAACTGTATGATTCTACATATTTACGACTGGAGGACAGCAAAACCAGGCTCATTACTGCTGGAACAGCCAGACCAAGTTAAAAGTGGTTTACCTGAGCCTGAATTGTCGTAGTGGAACTAGAAGGTTCCTTTATGTATGACCCGTAGTAGTACATTCTGGCATATTCTACACTAATAATGCACACAATACAAGTGAGTTGTTGGCATCAAAATTCATAAATGTCACCCTTCACCTTCGTCATACACTTTAAACAACAGGGAATGCTTGGTGGCATCTTAGGCAGATGCTGGAGAAGAGATGGACTTCTCACCTAAACATAAACAAGGGAAGGACATGTGTCCCTAATTCTTGCAAGAAAGTTAAGCTTGGGAGTTTGGAGAATTTAACCAGGCTTCTTCTTTTTGAAAAGACCATTTTCATATTTTCACTTCTTTTTTGATGGGTTCAAAAAAATATATATATATTTATATGTTTTTTCTTTTGTGGATTATTGCTGCCATAAGTTTATTGATGACTTTATATAAAGAACATGATGACCATTTGTGTGAATTTTTTCATAGTGGATGATATGTATCTCCGGGCCAAGATCACTTTAAACTCTCTAGCGAGTATTAACCTCTGCAAGCCACTGCATTTACATTGCTCTTTGTAATGACCACATTATTATTAGTATAACATTAATTCATAAGCCTTTAAAAATTGAGAAATGCTGGCCCATGCATGTTTAAAAATCACAAGAAACTTCTTTATTCTACACATTAGGTTTGAAAGGTGTACATGTATTTTTTATTTAATTTATTTCAGTTCAAACTTGTGCTACCCCTGAATTAATAAAAGATGGTTGGTATGGTCCTCAAATGGAAGAATACTTTTACAATGATACCATAACATATGACTGTCATGAAGGATTTCAGATTGTTGGTGAAGCTTCAGTTACCTGCCGCAGTGATGGAAGATGGAATCATAATACACCACAGTGCAGAGGTAAGACAGCCATGTAAATATCTGAAATGTATCTGGAAGTTAGAAACCAAGCCATATCCAATCCATACCACTGGAATAACTTTACTTTTAAAGAATACAGCACAAAAAAATAATTGCTAGAAGATGCAGGATAGATGATTAATATTAGACTGATGAAAGTCCTATAGCTGGTAGCCCTGTTAAGTGGGGAACCCCTATTCCACTTCCTCTGGATGGCCAAAGTGAAGGAGACTGATTTGTGAGGCAGGCAGTGCATATGCTTAGTCAAAGTTCTAAGAGTTAAAGCAACTTAGCTTAGTATATTTGCTATATGCATTTCAGAAGGCGCACAACACTTACATCCATATTGGCAAATATAATTACTTTAGTTTCCGAAGTTCAGTGTCCAAAAGTGAAATTGGTAAGATCAGTATATTACAGTTCTTTTTTATTTTTGAGACCCATTGAACCCTTTATGTTTAAAACCCTGAAAACCCCTTTAAAATACTCCAGACTAGAGACTGGATCACTGGGAAAACAGGGAACTATACACCCAAAAACAGATGTCCATCTCACCTTTTTTAATGACCAGTAAGGAGCTGGGGCTTGCTAAAAATAATACTTGACTGAATTGCTTTCAATCCAGTGATGTCTGCTGGTCCTCTCTGTCAGTCTTCTATTGTCAAGGTTAGGCCAAACAGAACGTCACTGCTTTAGCCTGTGATTGGCTGCAGCAGTTATGTGACACTCGTTCAGAAGTTAAGGTGGCATTAGGCAATGTCATATGACTGCTGCAGCCAACCAGAGGCTGCAGGGGAGACGTTCCATTAAGCCAGTGTTTCTCAACTCCAGTCCTCAAGACCCACCAACAGGTCATGTTTTCAGGATCTCCCACAGAATGCACTGACAATAATGATATCACCTGTGCAGAATGCACTGACAATAATGATATCACCTGTGCAGAATGCACTGACCATAATTATATCACCTGTGCAGAATGCACTGACAATAATTATATCACCTGTGCAGAATGCACTGACAATAATGATATCACCTGTGCAGAATGCACTGACCATAATGATATCACCTGTGCAGAATGCACTGACAATAATGATATCACCTGTGCAGAATGCACTGACAATAATTATATCACCTGTGCAGAATGCACTGACAATAATTATATCACCTGTGCAGAATGCACTGACAATAATGATATCACCTGTGCAGAATGCACTGACAATAACTATATCACCTGTGCAGAATGCACTGACAATAATTATATCACCTGTGCAGAATGCACTGACAATAATTATATCACCTGTGCAGAATGCACTGACAATAATTATATCACCTGTGCAGAATGCACTGACAATAATTCTATCACCTGTGCAGAATGCACTGACAATAATGATATCACCTATGCAGAATGCACTGACAATAATGATATCACCTGTGCAGAATGCACGGACCACAATGATATCACCTGTGCAGAATGCACTGACCATAATGATATCACCTGTGCAGAATGCACTGACAATAATGATATCACCTGTGCAGAATGTACTGACCATAATGATATCACCTGTGCAGAATGTACTGACAATAATTATATCACCTGTGCAGAATGTACTGACCATAATGATATCACCTGTGCAGAATGCACTGACAATAATGATATCACCTGTGCAGAATGCACTGACCATAATTATATCACCTGTGCAGAATGCACTGACAATAATTCTATCACCTGTGCAGAATGTACTGACTATTATGATATCACCTGTGCAGAATGTACTGACAATAATGATATCACCTGTGCAGAATGCACTGACAATAATTCTATCACATGTGCAGAATGCACCGACTGTAATGATATCACCTGTGCAGAATGCACCGACAATAATGATATCACCTGTGCAGAATGCACAGACCATAATCAAATCACCTGTGCAGAATGCACCGACCATAATGATATCACCTGTGCAGAATGCACCGACCATAATGATATCACCTGTGCAGAATGCACTGACAATAATGATATCACCTGTGCAGAATGCACCGACAATAATGATATCACCTGTGCAGAATGCACTGACAATAATGATATCACCTGTGCAGAATGCACTGACAGTAATGATATCACCTGTGCAGAATGCACTGATAATAATATCACCTGTGCAGAATGCACTGACAGTAATGATATCACCTGTGCAGAATGCACTGATAATAATATCACCTGTGCAGAATGCACCGACAATAATGATATCACCTGTGCAGAATGCACCGACCATAATGATATCACCTGTGCAGAATGCACTGACCATAATGATATCACCTGTGCAGAATGCACTGACAATAATTCTATCACCTGTGCAGAATGCACTGACAATAATTCTATCACCTGTGCAATACTAAGGAGATGATGAAAACTTGACCTGTTGGTGGGTCTTGAGGACTGGAGTTGAGAAACACCGCATTAAGCCAATGCCAGAAGACAGCAGAAAAGCATCAGAGAAGACTGGCAGACAGATGACTAAAACAGATGAAGGTATAGACATGAGTATTTTTTCTCTTCCAGCCCCAACTCCTTACTGGCCATTAAAAAAGGGGATGTGGACAACCTCTTTAATTCCTAGTTATTACTGTCTGCTGGATCAAGAGGAACTTTCCATAAATGCTCTGCGAGCTATAAATAATATAATATAAAAACTTCTGGTCCTTTGTACAAAAATATGTACCTGCATCCCTCTTTTCAACATTCCCAAGGTTGTAACTTTGTGTAGTACCCAACATTAGCTATGTATAGAAGCTATATGCACTAGAGATCTAAAGTTTTCAGATGCAAAATAACCTACCTTAACAATATTAATGCAGCTGCACATAATGAAAAGTGCTATAATTACATCATAATAGTTCAGCAATTCATTGTTTGCCATTTGACATAGTATCTACCTCCTGAACACATATATATTTCTTGATCAACATGGAAAGACCATACCACTATGTCATCAAGGCATAAACAAAGTTATATGCCACTAAAACACAGAGAATATATACATTGTATAACAGTGATGACCCACTACTGGACTAGGTACTTACCTCTAGGTCATTTAGCCGCTTAATATACTGTTTTGCTATTATTCTGTGTTGTACTTTTTAGCATGAATAAATGAATAAGTATAGATAACCATAAAATGCCATACTTGTGTAGATTTTAAAGAGGTTGTCCAATGTGAAAAAATTTATTCCTAAATGATACCTCTCCCAAAGTTGGGCACTTTTGTAAAGTACTGTCATAAAATTTTCTGTGGGTTTCATGCAATTCTACATCAGCTGTTTAATGACAGGAAGCTCAGTTATGTATCTCCAGTTCTATTGGTCTCCATACAAAAGAAACAGCTTTGTGTTAAGCCTAGGAGATCAGCAGGCTAAATGGGTTTGGGTTTTTAAGTTCCATCTTTCAAGCCTCTGCCTTTTGTTCCTGTCTCCCAAAGCTGTCAAGATAAGGGAGGAAACAAGAGATTTGCACTGAAGTTTCAAGGGGTTTTCTCACTACAGTAATAAGGTTTCAACATGTACAAACAGGTAAATGAAGGCTTTTGCTAAATACAATGCTCTTTTGATATTGCCTAGGTCAGCAGATAAGAGAGATTTTATCTGCTCTGCGTGCACATAAGTATAGTTACCAACTATATCTCCCTTCCTGATGAGACAGAAAGCAGAGAGTAGTAACATCATCATGGTCGGTCTGAGAAAAGTCCTTGGGCAACATGTATGAACGTTGGTGCAGACAGGCCAGTTCTAAATAGCTTTAAGGCAGTGTAGAATGCCCCATAATTTATAAACCTGTTCTTATGCAGGTGATACATACAGGCGCAGTGTAGTGCCAATATAACAAGTCTGGCTCAGGCAGATCACCTTTAACCTGGTCTCGTTGTTCTAACTGTTTTGTGCCAAAGTTTGTCGACAAAGAATCATAAATGTGTCTAATCCTAAGATTGTGATGAGACACCCCCAGAACACCCCCAAATCTTTGGCGCATTAAAAAAATTTTACTCCTGCGCTTATCATGGCAAAGTTTGAAATGCGACCATTCATCTATAGAACAGGTCTACTAAAGCTTTTTGACGCCAGATAACTGGCACAGCTCGTTCTTACATGTCGCCCATTATCTCTAACAAGACTAGATTGTTTACCTTGAACCTTTACCTTAGATTGAAAAGCACTTGTTTTCACTCTTTAGAGGTCTATAACTTTGTTTTCTACAGATTATATCTTCTGCAGTCATCCCACTGTAACAGGCTCACCTAGGAATAGCAGAGTTGAAATGCTCGTCACTGCTATAGAACCACCCACAGCCTGATCAGGCAGTGTGAAGAGTCTGAAGCTGCCTGTGACTCTGAAACAGCATAGTGAGAAAACCTCTTAAGTTAAGCACAGCAAAAGGTCCTGGGGCTTTTAGTTTTACAGGACCATGACTAAGCACATGAGATTTTTATTTCTTTTGGATTGTTGGACAACCCCTTTAAATGCAAGGAGCAATAATAATATTTTGACCGTAAGCATTTCAGTAATCTGCTGTTTTGTCACCAGGCATCTGCAATACTCCTCCAGACTTTGATAATGCTCAATTGCATTACAATTATGCAACCAGGGTTACTTACTTCCATGGTGAACAAGTTCAATACTCATGCAGGCCTGGATACTATCAGGATTACACTTTATCAAATACTATAACCTGTTTGGGAAACTTCACATGGTCAAAAATATCTCATGAGTTCTGTAAAAGTAAGTACTGGTGTGTAAGGTATTATTTTAATTCAGTAGTAAATGTGACTTTTTAAAACATAAAAATTAAGCAGATCTTATGGGGTAACTAGTTAAAATATTGACTAATGTAACTGACATGCAGCCTTTGGTCTATACAAAAGCATTTAAACACTTCCCAACATTTAAGGTAAGTTTACATCATAGTTAGGTAGGGGTCGACATAAATGTGTTATCGCTAATACGGCGGTTCAGATATGATTGGGTTTTCAAATCAAAAGTCAATTGAAGGTAAAAATATCCAGGATTTAATTCAAAGCAAGCATCAGGGCTGTGGAATCAGAGTCTGTGTCCATTTGGGTGGTGTCAGAGTCATTATAAAATGGACTGACTCCTAAAATATCTAATAAATTGGTTAAGTTAGTTCAATGCAGTGCCAAGAGCAAGAGGAATTGGGTCTTGCCTGTGATACTGCTCCCATATCGTCAGCCTCATCACATGAGGAATGTAATTGGTGACATGGAGCAGGAAAAGCGTTGCCGCAGGGGAAAAGATTCTGCTCCCATGGCAAACAGATTGACCAGATTTCAGAAAAATTTTTTACTTGCTCTCAAAGAAGTAGAAGAGTTCAACCATTCATCAAAACTGACTGTGCCTGAAAATTTCCCTTTTATCCCCAACTTTTAAAATTTGCCCATGTAAACACCCTTTGCCCCAAACCAAGTTAGTGTAGAGAGGTCTTCTTTACCCTAAAAAATAAAATCGATTGGGTCATCTAGAAGGGGGGTCTGGGGAGGCAATACTTTTCAAAGAAAAAATTCATAGCTCACTCCACAATGTATTCGGGACGTTTTTAAAAAAAAAAAAAATCCCCCTTTACGCAGGTTTGCAATTAAAAATTTATTAACTTTTTTTGTTCAAAGGTTCATTCCCAATAAATTTTTTTACCCGAAAAGAAAAAGGGGGGTAGCAATTTTTTAAAATTTTTAAATTTTTCGGGCCCCATACTCACCATCCATTACAGTTTTGAAAGTAACACCATCATTGGTGTAGCTTTAAAATTTTACTTGCAACTATTAAGCTTAGTTCCAATTTTTTGTTACTAAAATTTTTACTTTTTTCTCTTTGTTGGAAAAACTTTTTCTTCTTGTTACTACAAAAACAACAAGTTAAATGGCCCTTAAATCTTCACATTGGGTAAAAAAACCCCAAACAAAAACAGGGGAACCCCCAATCCCTAAATATACTCGACAAATTTTTCAAAAAGATCGGTCATTTTAGTAAAACATTTTCCTTTTATTATTAAATTCCCATATATGACATTTATCCACAACTTCACAGTAGCATGTCCATATTTCAGAAGTAGTTACATAGTATACTTAAGTGTTTTGATGCGGCTACACCTAGCCATTCGTCTCTGCTCTTGCTGCTGCTCCCATATAGGCAAGCTGGAGATGCCGACAGCCAGGCGGAACAGAACGCATACCGTGCGATGTTTTGGGGACACGCTCCTCCCCTTCCTCAAACATGCATGCTACAGGTAACACCCTCCTTTTTATACAATCACAAACACAGATCAGTTAAAACAACATTAACCCCTACTATGCTTACGTTAGAGGCTTTGATGCTGAAAGGCTTGAGTGAGTGCTTTAATCTTAGAGTCTTCTTGTAGGCATAGTAGGGGTTAATGTTGTTTTAACTGACCTGTGTTTGTGATTGTATAAAAAGGAGGATGTTACCTGTAGCATGCATGCTTGAGAAAGGGGAGGAGCTTGTCCCCAAAACGTAGCACGGTGGTCTGTTCCGCCCGGCTGTCGGCATCTCCAGCTTGCCTATATGTGAGCAGCAGCAAGAGCAGAGACAAACGGCTAGGTGTAGCCGCATCAAAACACTTGAGTATACTTTGTAACTATTTCTGAAATTTGGACATGCTACTGTGAAGTTGTGGATAAAGTTTTGTCATACTACAAATTACAACCTGTACTCGCATTCCATAATAGCTCAGTGTGTTAATATGTTGAATCCCAAGCAAGAGGTCACTGGTTCGAGCCGCCATGAAGATTTCCCAAGAAAAGAGAAGCAGCATCATCCAGCTCTTAGGTAGCCGTCTCTTGGCCAAGAAAATTGCCAAACTGTATCATGTGAAGCCATGACAGTTGGAAAAATATGAAATGAAGTCCATCCATTCAAAAGCCAAGAGGTGGACGTCCAGGCAAAATATCAGCGTCAACAAGTCGGCTCATCACAAGTTCTATCAGTTCTAACACAGTAGTGAAGGAGGCTCATATGCTTCATAAGAGTAAGATCATAGAAGTCCATGCAAGCACCATGCATCACACATTACATAAGTCAGGAATGGTGGCCTGAAAAAAGGGGAAGAAGCCGTGACTTCAATCTAATCATAAGAAGTATCGGCTCGGGTTTGCAAAAAAGTACGCAAAGTGGAAAATTGGAAACGGATGATTTGGAGTGATGAGATGAAAGTCAATAGACTGGGCTCTGATGGGGGTAAATGGGTTTGGAAGAATCAAGGGAAAAGGGGGCTAATGGAACAAGAAATTGAAGGAATTGTCAAGTTTGATGATATGGGGATGTTTCACAGCCAAAGATGTTGGATACTTGACCAGGATCAATTGTGGTCTCAATGCTGAGCTATATGTAAGTATCCTACAAGATGAGTTACCTCATACACTTGAATGCTATAGGTATGAAAAGTAAAACATAGTTTTCCAGCAGGACAACGATCTGAAGCAGACGTCGAGTTTGGCAAAGAAATGAAACAATGACAATGAAGCAGAGTTGCTATATTTTCCTCCACAGTCCCTAGACCTCAACCCAAGTGAACAAGTGTGGATAGAGTTGAAGAAAAAGCTGTATTCGTACCCAAGCCCAGTATGCACCAACATTGGGAATATGTAGAAGAGACCTGGAATCAGATTTCGGTCGAGACATACTTGAATCAGATGCAGAGCTCAGAAGGATTCAGGTAGTATTGAAAGCCAAAGGTGGATTTACCAAATACGAACAAAATAATAAAAATTAACATTTCGATTTTTAGGAGTAAAATAGTAACAATGCAGTTACATGACAAGAATCTACAAAAAGGAGCGCGGCCGGGTAAGAGAGGAGCCGGGCCGGCCGGGTGAGCGCGCCCACCCCCTTTACATGCGGGCGGGGGTTTGCCGCTCGTGCGGCGATCCCCGTGTGTGCCCGCGACCCGGGACGGGGGTCGGGGGGCCCACCGTGACAGTACCCCCCCTCTCGGCCTCCCCCTCCTTCGGGCCCCCTGAGAAAAAACCTCTGAATTATGTCAGATTCCAGAATATTGCTCTCTGGCTCCAGGACTCTCCTCGGGCCTGAACGCCTTCAGTCAATGAGAAAAAACCGCTTCCCTCTGACCGTTTCTTATCTAGAAACTCCTTCCCGTAAAGACATCGGTTGGTATCGGCGTCAGGAGTGGGAGGGTGCCAAGTACCCGAGAGAAGCGATTAAGGAGGACCGGTTTTAGCGGGGAAGATATGGAAGGAGTTCGGGACCCTCATAGTGGGGGAAGGCGGGAGCTTGTATGTACTGGGTTAATGCGCTTGAGCACCTCGAATGGACCCAGGAAATGGGGACCCAGCTTATAGCTGGGAACCTTGAAACGTATATATTTAGCTGACAACCACACCTTGTCACCTGGCGAGAAGGTTGGCGGAGGTCTTCGCTTTTTGTCGGCTTGAGCCTTGGTGCGGGCGGAGGCCAGGAGTAGAGAATGGTGAGTCTGTTTCCAGATAGCTGTCAGGTCCTGGACCAGCTCTTCCACAGCTGGGACCTCCGAGGGCACAGAATGGGGAGGGGTGGGCGGGGATGTCGCCCGTAGACAATAAAGAAAGGAGCAGCTCCAGCAGACTCCGAGTCCAATGAGTTATACGAAAACTCGGCCCAGGACAACAAGCTGGACCAATCATCCTGGCGTGCGGAGACAAAGTGGCGCAGGTAGCAACCTAGGGTCTGGTTTACTCTCTTACCTGCCCATTGGACTGGGGTGGTAGGCTGAAGAAAAGTCCATTTCATTTGTATTTGGGTTTTACAGAGGGAGCACCAGAATCTGGAGACAAATTTGAACGCCACGGTCCGACACTATGTGCTGAGGAGCCCATGAAAGCCGAAAAATATGAAGAAAAAATAGACTGGAAAGGCGAGGAGCTGAGGGTGGGCCCCCGGCAGAGGAATTGAAGTGGGACATCTTAGAAAACCGGTCTGTAACTACCCAGATCACGGTGTTGCCAGCGGAAGGAGGGAGATCCGTGATAAAATCCATGGCCACATGGGTCCAAGGACAGCTAGGTATAGGTAGAGGAAGGAGCAGACCTGCCGGTTTGAGACGGGGAAAGATTTGTTCCGGGCACAGGAAGCGCAGGCATCCACGAACTCACGAACATCCTGGGCTAGGCTCGGCCACCAGTAGAATCGAGCAATGAGAGAGCAGGACCTCTGCACTCCTGGGTGACCCGCCATACGGGAGCAATGACCCCATGACAATATCTTCTTCCGAAGAGCTGGACGGACGTATGTCGTGCCGAGGGGAATGCGTTGTCGATCAATCGGTGCGGCCGAGATGAGCCGTTCTGGAGGGATAATGTGCCGTGGAGTGGACTCGTCTCCAGTCAATCCGAAGCACGGGAGAGAGCGTCGGCCTTGACATTTCGTTCCGCGGGCGAAAATGAATGAGAAAATTAAACCGGGAGAGACCAACGAGCCTGGCGTGGATTTAAGCGTTGAGCAGTCTGGAGATACAGCAGATTTTTATGGTCGGTATAGATGCTGACAGGGTGACGAGCCCCCTCCAAGAGATATCTCCATTTCTTCCAGTGCCATTTTGATGGCCAGCAATTCCCAGTCGCCGATGGAGTAGTTCCTTTCAGCAAGGAAAAATTTTTAGAAAAGAACCCGAAATGTGAGGGTCTTGCCTTTGGGCCCTTTCTGGGAGAGTATGGCCCCGGCCCCCACCGAGGAAAGGCGTCGACCTCGAGAAAAATGGTTGTTCAGTATCTGGCCGAGAGAGCACTGGCGCAGAGGCGAAGGCACATTTTAACTTAGAGAAGGCTTCCTCTGCCGCTGGTGGCCAGAGCTTAGGATTTGCGTTCTTCTTGGTTAAAGCCACTATGGGGGATACCAGCGAGGAAAAATGTGGTATAAATTGCCTGTAATTGTTGGCGAACCCCAGGAATCTTTGTATGGCTCGGAGACCCACGGGCGCGGGCCACTGTAGGACGGCAGACAACTTCACGGGGTCCATCTGTAGGCCTTGTCAGAAATGATGTAGCCGAGGAATGGTAGGCTCTGCTGATGAAATGGCACTTCTCAAGTTTGGCATAGAGGCGGTTGCCCTTAGACGTCTGAGGACCTAGCGCACGTGAACTTGATGGGATTCAAGGTCGGGGATAAAACCCAGAATGTCGTCAAGGTACACAACCACACATGTGTACAGGAGGTCCGAAGATGTCATTGACGAACTCTTTGGAAGACGGCCGGGGGCATTGCAGAGCCAAAGGGCTTTGACCAGGTACTCGAAGTCCCCGTTGCGGGTGTTGAAAGCGGTCTTCCATTCGTCGCCTCACGTATCCGAAATGGGGTTATAAGCCCACGTAGGTCCAGTTTAGTAAAGACCTTGGCCCCTTTGTAAACGCTCAAACATTTCTGTGATCAGGGGCAGGGGATAGCGGTTCTTTTACCGTGATCTTGTTGAGGCCTCGATAGTCTATGCAAGGGCGCAGGCTTCCGTCCTTCTTAGCCACGAAAAAGAAACCCGGCCCCGCTGGGGGAGGAGGACTTGCGGATAAACCCCCTCTGGAGATTCCCTTGATGTATGTGGACATAGCCAAGGTCTCAGGTACCGACGGGGTAAACCCTGCCACCCTGGAGGAGACGTCCCGGCAGAAGAAACAATAGGACAGTCGTAGGGCGATGGGGCGGCAACTTCCAGCTTGCTTCTCAGAGAAGCATCTGCGAAGGCTTGGGATGGTGCAAAGGGAAGGCCCTGCAGAGCTTAGGGACCCCGAAAAAGCGATAAGCACCGGGCGAGGTGCACCAAACAGCGAGAATGACACTCCAACCCCAATCAGGACCCTTTGCCCGTCTGCCAGTCGAGCACGGGAGCGTGGCGTTGAGCCCCGGGAGACCCAGGAAATGGACGAGGAGGACCGGGGTAGTAAAGAGAACCAAGTCTCTCCTTGTGCAGTACCCCTACTTGTAGGACCAGGGGCTCATTCGGAACCGAATTGGATCCTTGAGAATCTTCCACTGACCGAGGAGATGAGGAAGGGCTTCTCCCGGCGGGTCACAGGGCGGTTATGCGGGGCTACCCGGGCAGCGTCCAAGAAATTTCCGGCAGACCCCGAGTCCAGGAAAGCAGTAGCCTGAAACTGGGCACCAGGCCCAGTGCCGACAATCACGGGCATGGTCAGGCGAGGAGAGGGCTTGCTCTCACCTAGGGACGCCTCTCCTACGTATCCTAGGTGCGCCCGTTTCCCGGACGCTGAGGGCGCAGTGGACAGGATCGGCGGAAATGGTCTGCACTGCCACAGTACAGACAAAGATTCTCCTCACGTCTTCTGGTTAGCTCCGTTGTAGACAGGTGGGCCCGATCCACCTCCATGGCCTCTTCGGCGGCAGGTGGCGAGGGCAACTGAGGCGGCTTTTGAAATACTGGGGCCAGACGAGGAAGACGACGGGGTCTAGCTTGCTCCCGTTCCTGCCGAAGTTCCTCCTGGCGTTCCGAGAAACGGATGTCAATCCGAGTGGCCAGGGAGATAAGGTCACTCAAGGAAGACGGGAGATCCCGGGCGGATAGAGCATCCTTAACGCGGCTGGAGAGGCCCTTCTTGAAGGTGGCAGTCAACGGCGCTTCATTCCACGATAACTCGGAGGCCAAGGTGCGGAAACGTACGGCATAATCGCCTACAGATGAGTCCCCTTGGCGCAGATTTAGCAAGGCGGTCTCGGCAGACGAAGCCCGGGATGGTTCCTCGAAAATGCTCCTGAACTCGGTGAGGAAAGAAGCCAGGTTAGCTGTGGACCGGAAACGTCCCTGTCCCAGAGGGGCGTAGCCCAAGCCAGGGCTTTCCCGGGGAGAAGGCTTAGTTACGAACGCCACCTTAGAACCGTTCGGTAGGAAATTGGTTTTCCCATTAGCTCAATATGCAGGAGCATTGGGTGATAAAGCCCCCGCAGGGCCTTGGAGTTCCCAAACGAATTTGGTCGGCATAGATAGACAGAGCCGTGGACCAGAGGTTGGAGCTGGAACCGGGGGAGCAGCGGGAGCCACGGGTGCGGGTTGCTGCTGCTGGGCGGCCAGGAACTGCTGCATCATGGCGGAGAAATGGCTGATTTTCTGGGCTTGCTGAGCGAAACTGTTGTTGGGCTGCTGAGCCACAATGGCGGTGAGGTCAGCGTCAGACGGCAGAGGCACCTTGGCGGGATCCATGGCCGGATCTTGCTGTCACGTATCCGGACATAGGAGTGGATCCACTGGACCACCGCAAGTGGTGGTGTAAGCCACGCCAGGGAACGGAATCTAAGTAGGTCCCGGTTTTCACCAGAGCCCGCAGCAAAGCGGGATGGACTTGCTGCGGCAGGAGTCTACCAGGTTGTTACCCCTGACGTGACTTGCTTGCGGTGGCAGCCAAGGTATAGCGTGGTGCAGAATCGTCAGGCAGGCTCGTAGTCGGGGGCAGGCGAAGGTCAGGGCAGGGGGCACAGGTTTTGTTTGGGTTTTGGACAGGCGGTAGGTCAGGGCAGGCGGCAGAATGCGTGGTCGAGGAACGGAAGCTAATGGTACGGTACACGATAAGTCAGAACAAGGCTTGTAATGCTTTCTCTATAGGCTGAAATGGCACTAAAGATCCGGCAACAGCCCCAGGAAGAGGCAGGCTTAAATAAGGGCAGTGATCGGCAAAAGCAAATTACCGGTGCACTGGCCCTTTAAATCTCGGAGTGTCGGCGCGCGCGCGCCGTAGGTGTCGGGACCCCCGCGCGCGGGGGGCGAGACCGCAACAGGAGCGCGGCCGGGTAAGTAGAGAGGAGCCAGGCTGGCCGGGTAAGCGCGCCCACCGCCCGACATGCGGGCGGCGGTGCCGCTCGTGCAGCGACCACGAGTGTGCCCCCACCCGGGACGGGGGTCGCGGGCCCACCCGTGACACTAAAATATATTAACTAGTTGAAGTTCTTATATAACATCCTTTTAACTCTTTAAGGATGCAGCAGGTTTTGACCTTTCTGATAGAACCCCATTTTTTAAATCTGACATATGTCACTTTATGTAGGAATAACTTCTCAATATTTTTACCTATCCATGTGATTTAGAGACGGTTTTCCCATGACACATTTAAGTTGCTTTAAGTTGATGCTAAATTTTGTTCCATACAAACAGGGCTGCGGAGTCGGTAATCCAAAGCTCCAACCCCAACTCCGACTCCTCAATTTCCCAAACTCCAACTCCCATTCCCTCATAAATGGCACATATTTAAGTGATAACTTTACTGTAGTTAAATAGTAACATCAGGCTTTTTATCACCTTATGAAACCATAATCAACCTATTTAGTTACAACAGACACTGACAAGCAAAATGGTAACAATGTTGCAAACTTTTCAGGCTCCATATCTCACCATTCACTACAGCTTTGAATGTGAGATTACCATCATTTTATAGGCAGTTATCTTAGCTATCTTATATATAAATTTAACTTGCAACTATTTAGCATCCACTTACTTTTGCAGATTCTTGTGATGTAACTGCATTGTTACTGTTTTATTCCTAAAAATCAAAATGTTAATTTTTATTATTTTGTTATTTTGTAAATCCACCTTTGGCTTTCAATACTGCCTGAATTCTTTTGGGCTTTTGACCAGATTTAAGTATGTCTGAACCGAAATCTGATCCCAGGTCTCTTCTACACATTCCCAATGTTGGTGCATACTGGATTTGGGCATGAATACAGCTTTTTCTTCAATTCTACCCACACATGTTCACTTGGGTTGAGGTCTAGGGACTGTGGAGGCAAATACAGCAACTCTACCTCATTATCATTAAATAATTTCTTTGCCAAACTTGACGTATGCTTGTGTAATGTGTGTTGTATGGTGTTTGCATGGACTTCTGTGATCTCATTCTTATGAAGCATGTGAGCCAACTCCACTGCCATGTCTGTTGCATCAGAACTGATAGACCTTGTGATGAGCCAACTTGTTGACTCTGATATTTTGCCTGGACGTCCACCTCTTGACTTTTGAATGGATGGATGGACTTCATTTCATATTCTTCCAGCTGTCATGGCCTCACATGATGCAGTTCTGCAATTTTCTTGCCCAAGAGACCGCTATCAATGAGCTGGATGATGCTATTTCTCTTTTCTTGGGAAATCTTCTTCTTGGCTTCTCCTCGATTCGAACTAGTGACCTTTCACTTGGGAATCAACCTAAAAACACACTAAGGGAATGTGAGAACAGGTTGCTATTTGTAGTAAGAAGAAAAAGATTGTTTCGCCACCAGGAGCAAAACTGCAACAATGCAGTTATATGACAATAATCTGCAGAACTAAGCATATGCTAAATAGTTGCAGGTCAAAGTTATGTATAAGATAGCCAAGGTGATTTTCTATAAACGATGGTAGTCTCACGTTCAAAACTGTAGAGTATAGTGAGATATGGAGCTTGAAAGTCAAAAATTCTAAACTGTTAGTAATCTTCTTATAGCCTTTATAGGCTTTATAGCATCTTTATGTAGAGCAACAATTCTTTTTTTCAGATGCTCAGAATTCTTTGCCATCAGGTATCATGTTGAGCTTCCAGTGACCAGTATGAGAGAGTGTGAGAGCAATAACACCAAATTTAACACCTGAGACCCAACACTAACGATCCACATGACACCATGGAAGGAAAATTTCAAATCAGGCACAATTTGTCCAGTTTCACTTAGAAGCCAGCAGTTAAGACATTGATAGCTTTGTGTTGTTTTATTTTGAGGGCACAACAAGTTAACAGTTATTCAAGCTGTACACTGAGTAGTTTATTTTTTCAGTCATATCTTCAGTGTTGTCCCATGAAAAAATATAATACAATATTTGAGATACTGTATGTCATAACATGAGCTACATCTCATTACTAGACTCAGGTGTCTAAACATTATCTACATATTTATTATAAACATGCAGAATATAATTGCGACATCTGTACTTATCCAAAACAGAAGACGGGTCCACCAATTATCTCAAAACAAATGCTAAAACTTCAAGGCTAGATTAATTCTTCAGTCTAAAAACATCTTAAAGCAACATCTAGTACATTTGCAAAATTCTATTCACTACATATCTATATATGTGTGTGTGTTTGTGTATATATATACATATATATATATATGTATATATATATATATATATATATATATATATATATATATAAATTTATATATGTGTGTATATGTGTATACTTGTTATATATATTTTAACAATTAAATTTTGCTGCAGGATCACAATAATCTCAATAATGTCATCGTCTTTTTTATGGTGTTCATTGTGCAGGCTAAATAATGCAACAGATTTATAGACTAGGTAGGGAACTTAATTTAGTGATCCGATTTCAGTGTACTGCTATGTAATGTATTGTAAATGGGGGGCACACCTGGTCATAGTGACGTCACAGGTTGCTCGGAATTCAACCGTAGGGTAGGGGTGGCAAAACAGACAGAGGGCACTCCCTCTGTCCGTTTTCTCATTAGCTTTCGTGGTTGCAGTTGACTGCAGCATCGGTAAACTCTGGTCGTGGTCAACAGAGCATGGGGTCAGCTGTTAGATATAGCTGGTTCCATGCTCTAATCGTGCGGGTTCTGCTTGTGAGCCCACATGATCTTCTGTATGTATCTGTATACCTTCCTGCACAAGACGTATGGGTACATCCAATGTCGGGAAGGAGTTAAACCTTTAGGAGTTGCACAAAAATTAAAGCAATGACATTTATGGAAACAGGGCAGCAAAAAGGAAAAATACATTCTTACAATAATGTATAGTTATAGCTCAAACTTTTTCATGTTCTTAAGGACACTGGAGAAAGTGAACCCTAAAATATGTTATGTAATTTCTCCCGAATACAGCAATATCCCCTGTATGAATATAATCTGCTTTTTGGTACACAGTAGGTCTTAGAATGGAAAGAGCAGCATGTTTTTGGTGAAATTGTTTTTGACCACCATGTCATCACAAGTGACACCGTTTTGCAAACTATACCCTTTAAGGAATTTATTTTTGATCAAGTGGGAACTTTGCCCTGCAATTCGATCGAAGCATGGACCACAGTTACGGAAAAATCATAGCACTCAATGAGTGCTATGATAAGCAGAAGTTTTCCCTGGTGTACAGTATGTGCCAGGAGATAGAAGTGACATGTTGCCGGGAAAAACAAAAGTGAATGGGGGCCGGCACAGATCATTTTAGAAGAACGCACTGGTCAGTGTGCACTTCTAAAACACCCAGCGTATATTGGTGCTCACTGTATGCGCAGCTATAGGTCGGTATACAGCCGTGTGAACATACCCTTATAGTTCCCAAGATAGGGTCAATTATGGTGGGATTTGACTCTAATGGTTCCTCAGGTGCTCTGTAATTGTGACATGGTGCCTGAAAACCATTCCAGCAACATTTGTGCTCTAAAAGCAAATGGTACTTTTCCTTTTTGAGTCCTGCTGTGTGCACTACAGCAGTTTATAACTACTATGGGTTATTTCCATGTTTGAAAGAAATTGTGTAGCAAACTGTATATTGTTGTTTTTTCTTTTACCTTATATCCTTACTCATTATTTATCATTACATAGTAACATAGTTTCATAGTTTCATAGTTTGTAAGGCTAAAAAAAGACAAGTCGTCCATCTAGTTCAGCCTGTTGTGCTAAGGTGTTGATCCAGAGGAAGGCAAAAACCCCCAATGAGGTAGAAGCCAATTGTCCTCATTTTAGGGAAAAAATTCCTTCCTGACTCCAATCTGGCAATCAGAAAAATCCCTGGATCAATGACCCCTCTCCTGAATCCTAGTCACTATAACTTGTTATATTATTACGCTCCAGAAATGCATCCAAACCCTTTTTGAACTCGGTTATTGAATTCACCATGACCAGTCCCTCTGGCAGAGAATTCCATAGTCTCACTGCTCTTACAGTAAAGAATCCCTTTCTATGTTTATGTAGAAACTTTCGTTCCTCAAGACGTAAAGGATGCCCCCTTGTTCTAGATACAGCCCTGTGTATAAATAAATCTTGGGAGAGATCTCTATATTGACCTTTGATGTATTTAAACATATTTATTATGTCCCCCCGAAGCCTTCTTTTCTCTAAACTAAATAACCCTAATCTTGCCAATCTTTCTGTGTACTGTAGTCCACCCAGTCCTTTTATTATTTTGTTGGTGCACTGGTGCCCAAAACTGTACACAATATTCCATGTGTGGTCTAACCAGTGACTTGTATAATGGGAGAATAATGTTCTCATCATGTGCATCTATGCCCCTTTTAATGCACCCCATGATCCTATTTGCTTTGGCTGCTGCTGCCTGACACTGGCTGCTACAATTAAGTTTACTGTCCACCAGGATTCCCAAGTCCTTCTCCATGTCACTTTTACCCAGTGTTTTTCCATTTAACATGTAATCATGTAATGGATTTCTCTTCCCCATGTGCATAACCTTGCATTTATCAGTGTTAAACCTCATCTGCCATTTCCCTGCCCAGGCCTCCAACTTATCCAGATCCCTTTGTAATAACATATTATCCTCTATTGTGTTGATTACTTTACAGAGCTTAGTATCGTCTGCAAGATCGATATTCTACTGTGTATTCCCTGTGTAAGATCATTAATGAAAATGTTAAAGAGGATAGGGCCCAATACTGACCCTTGTGGTACCCAACTAGTAACAGCGATCCAGTCTGAGTATGTACCGTTAATTACTACCCTTTGTTTTCTATCAGTGAGCCAGTTACTTACCCACTTGCACACATTTTCCCCCAGTCCAAGCATTCTCATTTTATTTACCAACCTTTTATGTGGCACCGTATCAAATGCTTTAGAAAAATCTAGATATATGACATCCAGTGCCTCACCCCGATCCAGTCTAGCACTGACTTCCTCATAGAAGCTGATGAGATTAGTCTGACAGGACCGACCCTTCATGAACCCGTGCTGGAACGGCGTTATACATTTATTTTCAGTGAGTTACAGTTTGTAAGGCTGAAAAAAGACAAACGTCCATCTAGTTCAACCTATTTTGCTAAAGTGTTGATCCAGAGGAATGCAAAAACCCCCATGAGGTAGAAGCCACTTGTCCTCATTTTAGGAAAAAAATTCCTTCCCGACTCCAATCTGGCAATCGAAAAAATCCCTGGATCAATGACCCCTCTCCTGAATCCTAGTCACTATAACTTGTTATGTTATTACACTCCAGAAATGTATCCAGACCATTTTTGAACTCTGTTAGGGAATTCACCATGACAATTTCTTCTGGCAGAGAGTTCCACAGTCTCACTGCTCTAGCAGTAAAGAATCCCTTTCTATGTTTATGTAGAAACTTTTGTTCCTCAAAACGCAGAGGATGCCCCCTTGTTCTAGATACAGTCCTGGGTATAAATAAATCTTGAGAGAGATCTCTATGTTGACCTTTGATGTGTTTAAACATATTTATTATTTCCCCCCGAAGCTTTCTTTTCTCTAAACTAAATAACCCTAACCTTGCTAATCTTTCTGGGTATTGCAGTCCACCCAGTCCTTTTATTATTTTTGTTGCCCGCCTTTGTACCTGTTCAAGCTCTCCAATGTCTTTCCTGTGCACTGGTGCCCAAAACTACACAATATTCCATATGTAGTCTAACCAGTGACTTATATAATGGGAGAATAATGTTCTCATCATGTGCATCTATGCCCCTTTTAATGTTCCCCATGATCCTATTTGCCTTGGCAGCTGCTGTCTGACACTGGCTGCTACAGTTAAGTTTACTGTCCACCAGGATTCCCAAGTCCTTCTCCATGTCACTTTTACCCAGTGTTTTTCCATTTAACATGTAATCATGTAATAGATTTTTCCTCCCGATGTGCATAATCTTGCATTTATCTGTGTTAAACCGCATCTGTCATTTCTCTGCCCAGGTCTCCAACCTATTCAGATCCATTTGTAATAACACATTATCCTCTATTGTTCCCTATTATTCCAATCATTTTTCTTTGAGGGGTAAGTTGCAGAGTGAGAAACTTAACTCCCCCCAAGATAAATTTCTTGAACAGTAAAGTTTCTATAATGGAATCACTTCTGTGGGGACTTCTACCATACTGGTACCTAATGAGCTATGATGAGCAAATCTGACAGGGTGCTTCAAAAACAATTCCCACAAACTGTATTTCAGAATTAAAATTTTGCTCCATACGTTTTATATACTTTAAAAAAATAAAAAAAAATAAAAAGATGTTTAATAAATGATGCCAAAACAAAGTAGTCAAATGTTTCTTACTAATTATACAGTTGAGTCAAATGGTTATGACCACCAGCTAACATCCAGAGTAATCGCTGTGTGCAGTTGGGCAGCATGGACTTCAGCTAGATGGGCTAGAAAGTCCCGGTATGTTGTGATAGGTATTTGGAGCCATGCTGACTGCAGTGCATATTACAGCTACTGGAAGCTATGTTTGGGAGGACTTTAGAGCAAACATGATGATTGAGGTGGTCCGACAGATGCTCATTTGGGTTCAAGCCTTGGGAATTAGGGGGCCAGCATAGTATTTGAAAGTCGGGTTTAACTGTATTTCCAACCAAATTTCCAAAAAATTTCTAGCTGTGTACATAAATCCTCTCAACTTTTAGAGACTGCAAAGAGGGACACATCAGGCCACACCTGCAACCATAATCAACCACATGTATATGATGCTTATTAATCCTTTGTTGAAAATTCATAACAGTGGTGAAATTGCCATATTTACTTCAAATGTTTTCAGTCAGTACATGACGTTTCTCATAAATGTCACACAGACATGAGAAAAAGAAGTTATGAAAACTTGCTGCATTGGGTTCGTAGGAAAAAACTATCCTACAATCCGCCAAATTTCTTTATATTCTGTGCTAGCAAAAAATTTGATTCCACCTTTTAAAAACCAGGATATCATCCCTTTTTGCAACTCTAATTAATCATCCTTTTACTTATGAAAGGAATGGAAATTGTGACAGACGCCTTCAAACCCTTTTTTAAAACCCCCAAAAACGCTCAACAGTGACTTCTTTCATGAGCTTCACCGCCGAATTTAAAGTAAAAGTGGGGCAAAAAATGCATTTTGTGTGGTATGACTTTTTTGACTTGCTAGCAGAAATATTCATTTTTTTAATAAAGATTTTTACCAATAACATAAAGCACAATGTGTCTTAAAACGTATCAGAACACTTGTTAAATTAAAAAAGTTTAAAATTATTTTCCGAATTTTTAAGTGTAATGCCAGATTTTGAAAACAGGGCTGATTTGAAAGGCCAAAATTTGGGGCACGGGGGAAAAATTTAAAGCCACCTTGGGTTTTTAAGAAAAAATTAGGCAAACATTTACTTTTGTAGAAATAAAAGACTGCTTTACAATATGTATTCACTTTGTATTCATTTTTTTTTTTATATATTCCAGTTTTCAAAAAGCCTACCCCCCATATCTAAAGAAAAGGGTGGTTGGCCCTAATGGACGAAACATTTACAAATGATCAGGACCATGGGCTGTAATGAAGGATATCAGCTTGTTGGTCAAGCTTTAATTACCTGCTTCCAAGGAGGTTGGAATTACAATACACCACAGTGCACAGGTAAGCATCCGCTTTGGAAACACTTTCCTGGTATCACGGGATGGGATCAGATACCCTCCTTGTCTCTAAACATTTATCTTCTGCACAGTACTATTATTCAGCCATGTACAGGAGCTCTAAATCTAAATTATTGCACTAGCCTCAGCGCGCACATGCTGTACATTGCATTTTATTAGATTGAGTGTGACAAGACCAATTATTTCATATTTATCTGTTCCTTCTTAATATGGAAAAAGTGGGCTGGTTTGAACTTTTAATTATTTTTTTGTGTATACCAAAACTTCTTTTTTTTTTAACTTGTACTTTTAGTTCCCTTAGAAAACTTGACCACTAGGGGCTGCAATAGTTATTCTGCAGTAGTAATTTATTGCAGAACAGCAAACAATAATGACCAGCTTATTCTACCCTGGGAACCTTCAATAGATAGCAGAAAGGCCAAACAGGTGGCAAAATAAAGCAGCCAGCCAGGGTCGTAGTTATCTGGGATCCTGGCTAATGAAGGCAGGTGCTATCTGTAATGGATGGGGCTCAGCCCATGAGCCCACTCCATGCGCCCTTACTAGCATCATGATGTATAGTTAAGTCATATTTCAATAATGGGTTGATAATGAGTTAGTCTATCAACCCCATACTTCTTTAGTTTGCACCATCCAGTATGTTGCATTAAACTATCATACTACCATATCATAGTAGTGTCATAATAGTGGAGCAGGCAGAGAAGCTGTACTTCCTTCATCTCCATTTAGTGCTAGTTGTTACTAACAGATAGCATTCTGCTGCAACATCTGCGATTGGAAAAAAACTTGATCCTGCCTTTAACCCCCTTAAAGGTAGCGGATTTTAGTGCCCTTTAGTAGCTAAGACTTTGTCTGTTTTCTTTCTTTCATTTTAAAAAATGCCCCAGTCACATTTTTATGGCTTGGGTAGGGCCCACAAGGCACTGACAAAGTGGTGGTCAGATTATCTGACCGGTATTTTGTCATTTTATTCAATGTAAAGGGGGACAACTTCTGACCTCTTTTGACTTCTTTTGCTGATTCAGCCGTACCCCCATTCAACAGTTCATGTTCTGCCCAAAAACCGGGCGGAAGAATGAACATGTGCAAAGTTTTTTTAGATGGTCATTTCCATTAAAATTTTCCCAAACTGTATAACTACCTCATTTGTTATTTAAAATCTTGAGGAGGGTTGACAGTCGGTTTACAGATGTTTTTCAATTCTGAAAACTGTCTGAAAATCCGGCTGAAAATCCGTGCCGTGTGGACGAGCCCTAAGAGTAGAATTTATGTGACATTATGCAAGTAGTTATTTGTTTTGTATTCATTTAATAGTAAAATATGCTGTTTTTTTTCACCAGGCATTTGTAACACCCCACCTGACCTTTATTATGCTCAACTGGATTACAGATTTAAAGACATAAAAACCTTCTTTGTTGGCAACACAGTACAATATAACTGTAGACCTGGTTTTATTCTGAATTATGGAATATATACAAATGCAATAACTTGTTTGGGAAATTTGACATGGTCAGAACCGCCTAATGTATTCTGCACTCGTAAGTACTAATGTTATTCCTGAAAATGGGTAACATTTATTTCAAAACAGATGTTCAAATACCTGTTTAATGTTCTGTTCCTCTTACATTTGTGATACACATTTGGAATTTTTTCTGGGAGGTAAAAAAAAAACCCATTTAGTTTTACTATGCTGCTGATTTCACCTATAATACTGCCTTAAAATAGTTAAAAGAAAGTGTTGCTCATAAATATTTTAATACAAGGGAGTACTTAAACAAAACCATAATTGTAAATACATATGATAAAAGAACCACAAATCAAGTGTAAGGAACTCTGACTATAACAATATTGAGGTAAGACACTAGGGGGCAGAAGTTAACCAGAACTGGGCTATACAATAGAAAAGAGTGAAGAAATAAATACGAAGTATAAATCACGATTGGAATAACATTGTAATATGCTTGAATAATATCCATCATGTTATAAGGTCATTCCCATTATGATTTTTTCTTACTAGAAAACAATCTAATTGAAATATATTAATTCTAGCTAATGCCACCTAGTTTCTTACCTCAGCAGTGCTATACTTAAAGCTTCTCACTCTTTATACATGGATCTTTAATCATATGCTTTTACGATTATGGTCTAAATATGAACAGTATTCCAGATTGTTGGGTTCATTATATCTCCTGGTTGTGGACATGTTCAGTGTATAAGTTTTATCCTGGATACAGAGAACCTATTCTATCCATTTACATATTTAGTATAGTTAGGATTGAAACCTAGGGAAGCATGAAAATAGCAGTGCTGGACAATGT
Organism: Phyllomedusa bahiana; assembly: GCA_025379985.1. Taxonomy (NCBI): domain Eukaryota; kingdom Metazoa; phylum Chordata; class Amphibia; order Anura; family Hylidae; genus Phyllomedusa; species Phyllomedusa bahiana. The sequence continues at coordinate 116,207 of JAODAL010004500.1, read as the reverse complement.
CAGGACTCCGAGCTGAAAAGAAGACTTGGAGCGAGGAAGGTAAGTTTAAGGATTTTCATTATGAAAATGAGACCCCCGCACTAGGGCCACATATGGGATATCTCTGAAAACAGCAGAATCTGGGGAATCAATATTATGTTGAATTTCCCTGATCCACCCTCACGTGTTCTTGGGTGAAATAATGGAATAAACATTGAAAATCTGCCAAAAAAAAGTTGAAATTTTGAAATTTTCATCTCCACTTTGCTTAAATTAGCTGTGAATCACCCTAATGGGTTAAATAAACCTTCCTAAAGTTTTTTAGAATACTTTAAGAGATGTCAATTTCTTAGATGGAAGTCCTGTATGGGGTTACCTAAACATACAAGCAATCAAAGTCACGTCAGAGCGGGTATGGGCGGTCCCTAAAAAAAATGTATATTGCAAATTTTCTTGAACGTTTGAAAATTAATACTTTATTTCTCAGGCCCCTAATGTCTGGAAAAGGAGGTAAATTTATAAGACATTTAACTAAAAAAAAATTATGCCAACCTACTGTGAATATGGTAGATCCTAGCTATAAACTATTTTAAGTGGAATAATCTGATTTACACGCAGACATTTTTGAAGTTTGAAAATGGTACATTTTTGACATTTTTCACAATACTTTGATTTTTTCACAACTAAACAAGGTCAATTTTGGCCCAAAATTTTTACATCTTAAGCCACAATGTGTCACGAGGAAAACAATCTGAATCACATGGATAGGTTAAAGTGTCAAAAATGTTATTTTCATTAAACGTGACACATGCCAGATTTAAAAAATGGGGCTCTGTCAGAGAGGCCAAAACTGGCTCTGGCGGTAAGGGGTTAAATAAATTTCATTAAGCGTGTTCAATATTTTTTCTCTGTGTCATATCTCACTTCACACATAGCTTAATTAATAGATATCTATGGTTTGATTTATTTGCCTGTGTTATTGGATGGGTGAGAATTTCATGTCAATAGCAGCTTTAGAAACATATTTATTTAGAAAATTGGTGATGTTTTAATACTTATTTCATCTGCTGCATCTATAGCACACAGCTCTAATCATCCTAAAGTCACAGCAAAAGTTAAACTGGGGCCGCACTTGCTGTTATACAAGGAACCCAAACATATTCTATGATATTAGGAGCATATAAAGGGCCACACGGAATTCTCATTTTACCGTACTTGAGAGTATCTTATGGGTCAAAGAATAAGGACATTAGCATCTTAGTAGCCACCACCTCCACTGCTCTGCAGAGCTAAATAATTAAAAATCTGCAATGAGAAACCTAAATGGATTATAATACATACTGTACTCTCTAAAATGAATAATACATACTGTATTATTGAATTATGTATGTAATCAGTGACACCAGGTCATGACTCCTACAACCCATTATAATGATATTGTCACACTTTGATTAGCAGTTGGATAGCTAAGCCATGTCAACCATGTCTTCTTAATTCCAGGCCACTCTTTCTCCTCAGTATCTAACTGTGACTAGAGCTATTGCACTACATCTCTTTGGTTGCATAGTAAATTAAAACACATTTTGTTTTGTTTTTTAATATTTACCGCAAGCTAATTTCTGCACATAAAAATTTGCAGAACTTGTAAAATCTCATCTACTTGTGTAGTGCTGTAGTCCATTGTGGATTTTACTTGTGCCATGCAACAGTTTAAATTCAAGTTTTGTTATGAAAAGTGGTCAGGAAGTACCAAATGCTAGGAAAGGAACAGACTGTACTGTAAATATTTAATAAATATGTAATTAATATACAAAATGTATGTTAAAACCTTACAAGGTATATAAAAATCAGGATGACAATAACCCTGATTCAAAATGATCATGACCCTGAGCACCACTGAGGCTTGCTCTGCGCCAAAACCAACCATCCCCCACCAAACCCCCAGAACCCCTCCCTTTCACATCCTCTTACCCGCTGCCCGTTGACCAGCCTTATTGAAAAATAAATACTCAGACCACCGTTTGGAATGCAAATGGCCACAAGCAGCCGTTTATAACAAAAAATAAAACTAACACTTTATTTCGATATAAATATTTATACATTAAATACCATCTAATAAAGACATAACACATTAACCAAAACCTCAACAACCTCTAAACCTGTGGCCAACAGCAGTTGCCATTCCACTGGGCAGAGAGTCTTTGGATAGTAAAAAACTCTCCTGGCAACCAAAAATCCAGAAGGGACAAAAGCATCCTACCCCCAGCCGAATTTCCACTGACTCGTGGTCAAAAGCCAATTACTAGATGGCTCATCCCAATTCGTCTCCAGGTCGATACCATCCTGAAAAAGCCCCACCTTCGCCAGGACGGGTCATACGTAGACCAAAAACTGAGGAAGTATATACCTAATGGACTCCATCACCCAAAACTCCTCATCAATCCAAGCACCCCTGCAGCCCCAAGGCCACCATTGACGCCTAATAAACTTGCAACCAAATCCCGTTACAAAATAACCCTAATTAGGCGAGGGGAGGGGAGGGCGGGGGGGGACTGCTGCTTGGCGCCGTGCCACTGAATCCCTAGGCGGAAGAGGAGGTCCGGCGCGTTACTTTTTCACTTGAAAGGCAATCTGCTCGGCAGATTGTCTTACCAGCACTACAGTAATGCAGAATTCTTTGAGAAATCCCATGTCACGTTTACTGGCCGCAAAGCCAGTAACGCCCTGGTACAGGAGATCCTCAGGGCCGCCGCGGCAAGAGTTTGGGCAGTACTTGCGGCGGGTAGCCGTGAAGAGGGGAAAGTGCAGGACACAGGTGACGGAAATACAATAAAACGATGCAAGTAGATGTTTAATGGATGCACAGTCACAGGGTGATAACAGATTACACAGAGGATTAGCTGACTGGTGCAGCGACAGGAGTACAGAAGGGTATAAGGGTGTGGCAAGCGCAGGGTTTAAGCCACGTTCCAGGACAGAAGCTTGCAGACACTCTGGAAACCAGAGGGTTAACAAGGCAGCAGCTTAGCAGCAGAGGTCTAGCTCTATGGAAGCACACCAACGAACTGACCCAGAGTTCAGGGAGGAAGTTCCTTATGAAGGAAAGGGTCAGAGGTCACAGACAGGAAGCGGGAGCACTGTGTGCATAAATGTCCGCAGGATGGCGCGCGTGTGCCCTATGGGGTGCACACACACGCTGGGAAAGCCACAGTGGACGGACACACTTGGAAGCAGGGCCAGGTGAGTAACGCTGGCAGAAAGCAGGTGTAGAGCAAACTGACACAGCCATGTAAGCCCGCACATGGGAGGAGGCCACCAGCGGACCAGGACACGGGCCAACGGACGCGACGCGGTCCAACGGCACGGGCCGCGGCGCGATCGTGTGACAGGTATCCCCCCCCTTAAGCCTCCCCTCCGGGCTAGCTGGCGGGGTACCCCAATTATGGCTAGGGTAAACCACCTCCTCTCGGTATTCCAGGAAATCTGATCCTGTCAGAGAGGTGTCCAAAGAGTCCCGGATTACTTCTTGAACTGGAGGGAAGAAGCAGAATCAGTTGACAGGGGAGAGAGGTGGGTGGAAACAGAGGTGTCTTTACAGACAGGAGCTCTTCTGGTGCTTGAGGGTCTCTTCCGGCAGCACAGCAGAGAAAAGGGCAGCAGTAACAGGTGGGCGGGGGGACTGCCCAGGATGGGCATGGCTCAGGCAGCAGTATGGACAAGGCTCGCCCACTGGAACTTCACCCGTCTCCCAATCCAAGGAAGGATTTTGACGCTTCGGAACCACTGTAGGCCAGTGCAGGGACAGAAGCAGAGATTAGGCACAAATCGTAGAACGAGATGTACTCTTGGTGGGAACTTTCCCAATTCGCAGAGAGAGACAGAGTTTGGTACAGTAGCGCACTGGTCTTTCAGGGTATATCTCCCATTGATGGAGGATGAAAATGCAGCGGTATATCAAGGGACAGGTGCAGGAGGCAAATACTTGTTCAAGCAATGACGGGCTGGATAAAGTTCTCTGATGAGCCAGAGTCCACCAAAAAGCAGAAAATTGGATTTTAGTACTGGAACCATAAAAAGGAGAGTCGACCGGTGTGGTCAAGACGAGGAGCAGAGGCAGAGGCATTTTTACTCAGAGACACTTCACCCCACAACACCAATGGCATGGAGGTTTCCGAGGCATAGCAGGGCGGACCTGGGCAGTCTTTAGTCAGTGCTTGGGACTGCCCAGTATAGACACAGGTTCAGCTGCGCCGACCGATGTGCGTTCCTCAGGCTTAGATGGGCGTGATTCCACCTCCATAGGAAACATCTTGTGGGAACGCAGGTGCCTGGTGACGTAGACTTGGGGGTGAAGGGGCAAGGCGAGGTGAGTGAAGGACTTGCGGAGGAAGAAGGGCGGTGACTGCTGGCGAAGCTCTAGCTCTCTTTCAAGAAAAACGTAGTCGATTTCGGGGGAGGCTAGAGGCGAGATGAGGTACCTCGTCAATCCAAGTTACATTGTTAGGGTCACCGACCAGCCCAGTTCATCCTTGATACGCCCAGCGAGCCCCCAGAAGGCCTGCAACAAGCAGGCCTCGTTGTTACAGGAAGTTCTGAAGCCAGGCAGGGTACGAAACCGAGATGGCATACTGGACCATGATGATTCGCCTTGGCAGGGATTGTAGCAGAGCAGATGCCGCAGAGGGTCATTGAGCCCAAGGTTGTCCAAAAATTTTCCGGAAGGCGACCAGAAATTTCTTGGATGTCCCTGTCAGCGGAATCCCCTCTCACCCAGAGGGGTGTGGCCCAGGCCAAGCTTCACCTGAGATCAGGTTTGATGATAAACGCCACCTTCGCATCTATCGGAATGGAAACTGGTTGTGCCAGAACCTCAAAGTGTATGGTACACTGGTTGATGCATCGCGACATGTGTGGGATCTGTCATAACAAACAGGCCAGAGGCGAGATGCAGGTGGGACTGAACATGGCAGCAGGCGACGGAACCACAGCAGGTGTGCTAAAATCAGGTGGTGGAGCTGGTGTAGGTACTGTGCAGATACAACTCATCCAGACGTGCGGTAACTGTCTGTAGCTTCTGGAAAGAGTATGCGCCCAAGTGCATGCCATGACGGTTTTGATTACGCTACCAGGTCAGGTAGAGGTCACTCCGGCGGGATAATTTAGTATGGTCAGTTCGTTTACGTCACGTTTACTGGCCGCCAAAGCCAATAACGCCCTGGTACAGGAGATTCCTCAGGGCCGCGCGGGCAGAAGTGATGGCAGTAACTTCGCGGCGCGGTAGCCGATGTGCAGGACCACAGGTGAAGGATAATAAATATTATAAAATAAACGGTGCAAGTAGCTGTTTTTTTTTTTTTTTGATTAACCAAATAAAACTTTTATTTGAAGGATAGAGGAAGGTACATAAGCATTCTCCAAATACAATCGGGTTAATCCGCCTTTTTCCAAAACATACATCACCAAACAATAAAATGTGTCAATACATAAGTTGCAATTCACATGCTTTCTAGCAATAACCAGAAAATTCTTGAGAATTGTACCAACGTGTGTCTTCAGAATGGTCCCAAACCAACCCTAAACCAGGGGGAAATTAATCCCAACCTGAACAAACCATAAGTGGAACACCATTTTTTATCTCATTGTTCAAGCGAGCTACATTCAGTGGAATAATAAGGTCGATGATCCTAAAGGCAAATGTGTATCATACCACACGTAAGTTACCCAGAAGAGTATATTGAAAGGGGACAGGACATCGCCAGGGGCTACCACATACTTAAGGGCTCGGGGGACTATCATATTCCAGGGCCCCCAATCGACCCACCGTGGCCAGAGGAGCTCAACACACCTTCCCATTAATTTCAAATTTCCCTCTTTATTCCTACGTTTAAATAGCCATTTTCTGGAGCGTGGTAAAATGCCCATATTAATCATCCACATCCACTCAGCCACCGAAGGGACTCTCGCCGCCCAGCCATGTTCGCGAAATAGCTTTCTCCGTAGTACAGAGCCCCTACTGCAAAAAAAGTATGTGTTGGATCGGGAGCCCAAGCTATTCAGCTCGGGTCCAAACAAACAGGCCGTGGGAGCAAGAGGGATTGGGCACCCCATCTTATCATTGAGAAACTGAATGACCTGTGACCAGAAGCCCAGCACTTTTGGGCAAGACCATATTAAGTAAGAAGTACCCGAATAGTCAAGTGACACTTAGGACATTTCGGTCTGTTGTACCCCCGCCTGAATTTAATAAGCAGCAGTGGTTGTTACGTAGGATCTTTGTGCAGGATAAAAAAGCTGGTCAGTCTACGTTCAGGTTAGAAGAAACCAATTTTGGAGAGGAAACACACTGCTCCCATTGTTCGTCCGTCATAGGGCCCAGGTCCGCCTCCCACTTTCCACTGAGGCCATCCAACTGACCCTCCCTACCCTGCGAGGAAAGGAGGGCATAGAAGTGAGAAATTATATGGGCAGTAGGAGGGGAGAGAAGTAACCGCGGAAATGGCCTAGTTGAGAAGTGATTGCATGTTTCACCCTAAGATAGGTAAATAGCTGGGATGGAGGGAGGTCGAACTCAGCCTGAGAAACATACCACACCCACCGTTCACCCCACCGCACCTCGCTGGACATGGCAAGAGGGTCCGGAAAGAGTTTGCAGTGCCATATAGGTAAGAATGAATAGATACCGTCAGTGTAGTACAGTGAGCGTACCCTTTGCCAAACCAAGAGAGCCTGCCGCAGGATAGGAAAGTCACTCAACCTGCCCCCCGTAGCGGCAGTGCCACAGAAGAGGAGCTGCAGGGGGTGTAGATATCCCCTGCGAATTGGGGAAATAACTAAGGTTTGAACCCTATTTTGCTCTTCATTCCCCCACCTAGCCAAGTGCGACATCTGACTCGCCAAATAATATAGATTTAAATCTGGAAGGGCAGCTCCCCCTTCATCCCAAGGGGCCGTCAAACTATTCGCTGCTACTCGGTGTCTGCGGCCATGCCAAATAAAGGAAAGAACCAGACTTCTAAGGCGGTGGATTACACTAACGGCAAGGTACACTGGGGGCTTGCTGCATAAGTATAGTATTTTAGGCAGAAGCGTCATTTTTAACAAGCTACTACGCGCACGCGGTAGTGAGGTGGAGATTATTTCCAATTATTAATTTTGTTTGCAAAAAAAAACGCACAAAGGGGGACAATATTTATGATTTTCAAACTTCCTGTACCGATCTGGATATCTGCATCCCCCGGTCTGTAATGGAGGGAAGCCCAGGACAGAACGGGGAATCTAAGCATTCCGCCGTAGGTACTGAAGGTTCATTTGCAAAATTTTGGGATTTGTTCCCAATTAATCAAAATGCTGGAAAATGACCTTATTCCCTAACAATTTCTAATGTAGCATTTAAAGAGCCTATGCGGGGAGTCTGCAGGTTATAACAAAGTATCGTCAGCATATAAACTAATTTTCTGATTAATAGAAGACGCAGATAGACCCTTAATGCGAGTGTCAGACCTCACTTTAACCGCCAAGGGCTCTACCGCCAGGGCGAAAAGAGAAAAGCAGGGGGGGAGGAATGGGGCATCCTGCCGCGTCCCACGGTGCAACGCAAAAGGCTCTGAAACCCACCCATTCACAGCCACCCTAGAGATGGGGTTCCTATAAAGCAATCTAATCCAATTTATAAAGGAAGGGCCAAACCCAAATGCCTCCAACGCAAGGAAGAGGTAAGACCATTCAATCGAATAGAAAGCTTAGCTGCGTCTAAAGAGACGACAATTCTGGAGCACGTCATCATGAGTGGCTTGCAAATTAGTGAATAGGCGCCTTAGGTTTAATGCTGTCGACTTTCCCGGATCATAACACCCCGTCTTGGTTCCGGGTTGCACTATCGATAAAATAACATTGTTGAGCTCCTAACAAGTAATATGGCCAGAATTTAGACGTAGGTTGGAGTAGGGAAATCGGTCGATACGAGTCGCCAGAGTTGTAGGGTCCTTACCGGTGTTTAGGAGAGAATTACCAATAGTGGCTTCGTACATTGAGGGCGAGAAGTGCAAAGTCGTGCATGGGACTGCTGTATACTTCCAATAGCTGAGGGGCAATAAGTCCCTCATAAGCTTTGTAAAATTCAATCGGGAACCCATCACTTCCCGGAGACTTAGACAACTGAAGAGTGAATAGAATCAATTATTTATTGCACGGTAATAGGGCCATCTAGAAAACTGCGGTTCCTAACCGATAGATTGGGGAGAGCCAACGCGTGGACGATAGTCCTGATATCAGAGTCTGAAATCAGTAATCTTAGAGGAGTACAGATTTGAGTAGAATGAGTGAAACATCTCAAGAATAGCCAGGGGGTCGCGAGGAGAAGTCCCATCAGCTGACATTAGTACTGGGATTACCGGAGTTTCAGAGTTCCCTCGCGCCATACATGCCAAGAGTCTGCCACATTTTTCCCCATGTTCGAAGAAGGACAGTATACTGAAGAAGGCTTTTTTCTGTGCCTTAGATTGTAGACAAGACTGGTACAGTCTGGTCCTAACACATCCATTCGGTTTGTTTTCAACCTTGAAGGGTCCTGGTTACGAATCTCGACCTCCGCTCTGCATCCCTAGCTAGTCGAAGCTCCTGGTGAGCCAAACCTCTCTTAAGATCATTGATAGAGGACGTCAGGACACCCCTCGGCGTACGCTTTGACGGCGTCCCATGTCAATGGTCACTTGGACGCTGACCCAGCATTGTCCTGGAAGCAAGTTGCCACTTGTCGAGGACAGTACTTGTGCAGGAGGCAGGATCTGCACCAAAACAGGGTTCATACCGCCACATGTTTCTGGGTGGCATATTTCTAATTTAAGAGATATTAGTGTGTGGTGATCGATACCTGGGGCATGATCCGATACTGACCTGGCGAGATATTGTACCGACTCGACAAGTGGGAGCAAAGACAGGTGGACCAGCATGAGATCAATTCTTGACAAGGCATTGAACTGTGCGGTAAAGCAAGAGTATTGGCGAGTTGCTGGATTCCTAGAGCGCCAAGCATCGCATATTCCAAAGTCTATCAGTAGTGAGTGCAGAGAGGAGGGAGCAGGAGGCGGCAGGCCTGTACAGGACAGGTCAAAACCATCTAACCGCTTGTCCCAAGTGCAGTTAAAATCCCCAAGCCAAATACTTGGCACAGAAGGGTGCGAAGCCAGAACCTCCAAGACCTCTCCAATCACCACCGAAGAGTACGGAGGCGGGACATATATACCAACTATAATAAATGGGGCATGGGATAAGGAGCAAATCAGTATAACATACCTCCCCAGGCCATCTACTACCGCTCTAGCCCCTAGACATAAATCGGTCGATTGCCTAATAAGGATGGAGGACTCACCTGGAAAAGTTGTCACAGTGGCAGTTTATCTGGTATCATATGAGTCTCCTGAAGACATGCAATATCACATTTGCGCGTCCTCAAGTACTTAAAAACTAGAGCCCTCTTGATGCGGTCATTCAATCCCCGGACGTTCCACGTCAATAAAGAAACTACGTTATTTGCCATATCGAAGCCTGCAGCATGAGACATACGAAAAGTGAACGTGTTTTATATCTAGACGCCCACATCCCACATTCTTGAGCTTGAAGAACAACTGAGGAACAAGTTACTCGGAAAAAGTGTACGAGAAACACCCCAACCAACCCCTTTACCCACCCTGCTTCGCTACCAAAATGACGAAGCATTGGATCCCCGAACAATCCCCAGTAACAAGTAACCCAACAAAGGGTAAAGGAAAAAAGGAGAAAAAAGCACAAGCTTTTAACTATACAGGTGAGAAGCGACAGCCATTGAAGGCCGCCAGGCAGTCCCCAGTTTCCTGCCGAAGCGGGAGAGTATACCCCAGTCCGCGCTATAAAGTACCCTAAAACAGCAAATTTTATAACAGAGCTTAGACGGATTGAGGACTATGCAAATCAAATGGTGTGCACCTAACAGAGCAACAGGCCCCACAGTAAGATCAGAGAGCTAAGAGGCTAAACAGGTATATGCACAGATAATCAGTCCGCCTCATGGTTTGGAGAGCGTCTGCCCACTGGGGGGCGGGTCTCCAGCCAGTCTATGGCATCCTGAGCACTGGTGAAGAAAAGGGTTTTGTTTTCAGCAATAACTTTCAGTTTGGCCGGATACAACATTGCATATTTGTAGTTACGTTCCCGCAACTTTTGTTTAGCAGATAGAAATAGAGCCCTCTTCTTCTGGACCTCCACCGAGAAGTCAGGATAAACTAACACCTTTGAGCTGCCAAGCATTATTGGGCCTTGCTCTCTAGAGAGCCGAAGAACAGCGTCTCTGTCCCTATAATTCAGAAGTTTGGCTATGAACGTGCGCGGAGGTGCTCCGGGAGGAGGTGGTTTCGGCAAAATCCTGTGCGCTCTCTCAACTGCGAACATGGCCGAGAATTTATCCCTGCCATAGGTGGAGACAAGGATTCTCTCCAAGAAGGACTCAGGAGCGGACCCTTCTGAGCCCTCTGGGAAGTGGCGATATGAAGCGCAGGTTGCATCTCCGCAATCTATTCTCCTGATCGTCCAGGTGCTGATGCAGCTTGGTGATATTCCTTTCAGCTTCCTCAAGACGCCGGGACATAGGGATGGCTTGATCCTCTAGAGTGCTGACTCTGTTCTCCACCTCTGTTACCCTCTCGCGCGTTTTCTGCGCATCATGCCTGAGCAGAGAGATGTCCACTTTTATCTCCTCTATTCTGGAGGTTAGAGTAGCCTGACATGAGTGTATAGCGGCCAGAACTTTCAATGTCTCTGGACTCAGAGGTTCCGTATCTGAATCTTCCTGATCCCGATCGGTCTGCATGTCTGCTACAGGGTCAACACCCGCCTGGGAGGGCCCGTCCGCTCGGCGGAATTTATCTAGTTTCTCCATAGTTTTGGATGCAGGTTTGTTAGGGGCCATAAGGAGATACAATGGGCGAGTAATCGCTGCAGGAGTAACAGCAAAGGATACCGCTGCCTATTCAGTGATGTAGAGATAGCACAGTCAGGTGCACAACGCACAATGGGGACTTCCTGGCTTAAACAGCAGACACTATCTCGCCATTATACTAATACGCTGAGTATGCTCAACACTTGAGCAAGATGACAGGTGACCTGCCATACGTTGGCGCAGCAGACACCAATAAAAGTAGGGGGTGATAAACCATCTGGAAGCACGCACTAGTTGTACCCGGCCCAGGGGGAGCCAGCGCTTTATTGGCGTAGTAACGGAGCAGTCCAGAAAACTTCTACTCCCTGTGCACTCAGTGGGGCAACACAAAGCACAAGAGTTGCTGCAGAATTGAAGAGGGTATTTGAGAGTAGTCTGGGCTCCAAGAGTCACACTTATAGGCTGAGTCCTGCTGAAGTGACCTATGCACCCACAGGGGGGCAGCAGAGGCTCACGGACTGCAGTTGTAGTGTAAATGTCCAGAAATATGGAGGCACTTCTTTAATGTGCTGTACACAACTGTAGTGGCTTCAAGGGGGGAAGGTATATGTTAACCCACACTTAGCCGAGCAGAAGTGGGCAGACCCGGGTATTATAAAGTGTCCCCTTAGCTGGTCCGCATGTGCACTCACAGCAGGGAGGATTTATTATATAAAGGAGATTCCTCCTATGGAGCCTGGAGTCCCACAGTCAATAGGGGAGCTAGTAACTTCTCCAATAGTTCCAGGGCCGGGGGAGATAAAGGGAGCCCTGACTCACGGTCCCAGGGGTACAAGCAGGGCACAGGAGACACTCGGACCACTGCTGTATTGCAAGACCCGTTGCCCGGATCGTCGGTCTGCGCAGTCTCCTACTCGCTGCGCTGTGCTCGCCTTCTCCAACACGGGCGCGGGAGCCGGGACACTCCCGCAGGGCCGGGGTCGTGTAGCGGAGTGTGACGCGGGCAGTGGGATGAGGCGTTCTCGCTCCGGAATCCCAGCTGACCTCCGGCTGCGCCGCGAACTCCGGCAGGTCCCTCCTGGTCCTCTCGTCCCCCCCCCCACCCCCGCAAGTTTTTGGGCGGGAAATACGGCCCCCCCACTTCCAAGATGGCGGCCCCTTGCTGGTTTAGCCGCCAGGTCCGCACGATTCCACGGGCCCACTTTCCCCCCGCACCGGGGCCCCAGGTACCGCTGCTTCCCGGTATGTAGCTGCTACCCTCCGACCTTGTGCAGTATAATTTCAAGCAGGATATAGCAGGATTTTATGGTTTAAGGGCCCCGGTAAAAGAGGAGCTCCGTACCGCACGTTTTTGCCCCTCAAGGGCTGGGCCCACCCCCCCGGATGTGTAGCTGTTTAATGGAAGCACAGTCCCCGGGGTGAAAACAGATTACACACCCGAATACTGACTGGTGCAGCGAAGGGAGTACACAGAAAAGGTGCGCTGGACAGGCGGGTTAAAGCACTTTTTTAACAGAACTTGCAGACACCGGGAAAACCCAGGGGGTTAAAAGGCCAGCTTAGCAGCAGAGGTCCTCTATGGAAGCACACCAACGAATGCCCCGAGTAGGAGGAATTCCTTATGAAGGAAAGGGTAAAGGGTTACGAAAGGAAGCGGGAGCACTGGTGAAAAAATGTCCGCAGGATGGCGCCCGTGCGCCCATGGGGTGCACACACATCTGGGGAACCCACAGTGGAGGACACACGGGAAGCGGGGGCCAGGTGAGAACGCTGAGAAAAACAGGTGTAGAGCAAACTGACACGCCCGCTGTAAACCCCCCCGACAGGGGCCACAGGGGCCCCAGACAGGGGCCGACGCGACTGGGGCCCAAGGCACGGGCCGGGGCGCATCCAGACAGTACCCCCCCCCTTAAACCCCTCCTCCGGGCTAGTGGGTACCCCAATTATGGCTAGGGTAACCCCCTTTCCCTGTATCCCAGGAACTGTTCAGAGGAGGTGTCCATAAGTCCGGATTATTTCTTGAACCTGGGGGAAGAAAGAATCAGTAGACGGGGGGGGGGGGGGGAAAACAGAGGGTCTTAAAGCCCGGGGAGCTCTTCTTGTGCTTGGGGTCCTCTTCCGGCAGCCGAGAAACGGGCGGGGAACAGGTGGGCGGGACTGCCAGGGGGCGGTTTCGGGAGCAAGTATGAAAAGGCTACCCCACGGGAAAACTTCCCCCCGACCCCCCAAACCAAGGAAGATTGTACGCTGGAACCCAGGGTAGGCCAAGAGGACGAAAGAAGCATTAGGCAAACGTGAATGAGATGCCCTCTTGTTGGAAACCCCAATTTGCAAGACAGATTTTGGTACGGTACGCATGGTTCTTTCAGGATCTCCCCGTTGATGGAGGGAAATGCAGAGTTTATCCGACGGGCGGGGCAGGAAATATTTTGTCAAGCAAAAACGGGTGGATAAAGTTCCAGTGAGCCAGATCCAACAAAGCAGAAATTTTGGGGATTTTAGACTGGATCCATAACAGAGATGACGGTTGGTAGCGGGGGAGCAAGGCATCTTTACTCAAGACACTTCCCCACAACCCATGGCATGGGGGTTTTCCCGACACAGCAGGGCGGACTGGGGCAGTTCTTTAGGTAGTGCTTGGGACTCCCACAGAATAACACAGGTTCAGCTGCCCCGACGAGGGGTTCCCTCCAGCTTAGATGGGGTGATTCACCTCCAAGGAACGTCTTGGGGGAACGCAGGTCCCTGTGCGTAGATTTGGGGGGTGAAGGGTCAAGGCGGGGTGAAGATTTTTCGAGGAAGAAGGGCGGTGATGTGGCGAAGTCAGCCCCTTTTCAGAAAAACGTATGTCGATTTTGGGAGCAGGCGAGGGGGGGTCGTAAAAAGTTCCTGGTAGGCCCCGACCAGCCATTTTCCCCTTAAAACGCCCAGCGGGGCCCCCCCCCAGAAGGCGAACAGGGCCTATTGTTCCAGGCAAGTTTGAAGCCGGGGTACGAAACCGGATGGCATACTGGCCCACAGAAGATTCGCCTTGGCGGGAACGTACAGGCAAAGGAGAGGGATTGCGCCCGGTGTCCCAAAAAATTTTCCCGGGAAGGGGACCCGAAATTCTTGGATGTCCCCTGTCAGCGGATCCCTTCTCCCAAAAGGGTGACCCCGGCCCAACTTCACCCGAGATCGGTTTATGATAAACCCACCCTTTGCTCTATCGGATGGAAAAAAGGTGTGCCCGGACCTCAAAATGTAGGGACACGGGTTTATGAATCCCCGACTGGTTTTGGGACTCCGTCAAAACGAAAAGGCAGAGGCAGATCAGGCTGGGGGGAAAATGGGGACAGGGGGAACCACAGCAGGTGGTGGAGCTGGGTAGGGACCCTTTCAATGCAAATTCATCCAGCTCGGTAATGCTGTATTTTTTGGAAGAGTTCTCCCAAATGGTGCCATGACGTTAATTACATACCGGGCAGGGAGAGTCACTCCGGCGGGATCCATTTAGTATGGTCATCGTACTGCCCGTTTAGGCCCCAAAGCCCGGACCCCCGGGACAGGAAATCCCCAGGCCCCCCGCGGCAGAGAGGGGTACTCCGGCGGGACCGAATGGGACACAGGGGACGGAAAATGGTGCGTAGCTGTTTAAAGGAAGCACAGTCCCCCGGGTGATAACAGATTACACAGGAAAAAAAAAGCGACTGGTGCACGACAGGAGTACGCGGTATAATGTGCGTTGACGCGCGGTTTTTAAACATACATTCAAAAGAAACTTGCAGACCCTGGGAAAACCCGAGGGTTAACAAAGGGAGCAGCAGCAGCAAGGGTCACTCTATGGAAGCACACCAACGAACTGACCCAGAGCCCCGGGAGAAGTTCCTTTGAAGGAAAGGGGTCAAGGGCACAGACAGGAAGAGGAGCATTGGTTTTAAAGCCCCAAATGGGCCCCCGCCCAAAGGGGGCCCCACGCTGGGGGCCCATGGGGACAAGGGGAACACCGGTGGAACCACAGGAAAAGGGTGAGCAAAAATGAAAAGCCTGAAACCCCAAACAGGGAGCCACCACCCAAAAAAAAACCACCCCGGGCCGCGCGACCGCGGGCCAAGGCCGGGGCCGGGGGCGATCCGTGACATCCCCCCGTCAACTGAAAACCAGCTTTTGAAAAACTATGCTAAATATCGCCATTAGTGATTTTCCAATGATATTTATTGATACACATGTGGAGTGTTCACTTTGTGTAGCCTGTATATTAAATAGAAAACAAATGCCAACTCGCCACACCTTCACATTTCCTCACATCTCATGTTGTACCAATAAAGTAAATTAAAAAATTTTAAAAAGTCAGCAACTTCTAATGATGCAGTATATCATAAAGACCAGTGTTTAGTAATCCAACTAAATTAAAAACCTCAAAAGTCAACAAGGCAATAAATGCCATCTTCTGCTTACCGTTTTCAGACATATTTCCTGACCTTTTATTAAACGTCAGCCTTGATACTGAAAGCAACAACCATATTTGATAACATTTGATGAATAACAGGCAAGCAACACTTTTTATTAAAAATTGCAAAACATAGTTTCTAATTAAAGGGATATTCCCATCTTAGATATTCATGGTATGTCAACAAGATATGTCATAATTAGAGATGAGCAAGTCGATTCTAACAAAGTGGAATTAGTTTAGAATTTCAGGAAAAATTTGTTTCTGAAAGAAGCCAAGGTTCATGGCAATTCGTGGTACCGAATCTAAAATGGCTGCAAGCACATGACGTGATATGGGGCAAATAACTATGGGAGGAAGAAAGGAATGCTCTCAATGACATGTGCATACATGCAGCTAATCAGCAGCCAGCCAGCTTCTGTGATGTTAAAGCCCTCTAAATAAGGCAGCCATGTTAAATTCTGTAACTTGTCACTGTGTCTCGTATGCACAAGCATCTCTCTGTAGCAGCACTAGATTGCACTCTGTGCAAAATACCTCCAATTTTAGAGTTACTCAGGTGAAATAACTTTCAAATACACAAGTGTATGTGTCACACCTTTTCCTGAACCAGTGTTTTTTATTTTGGGATATTGCTATCTGTGGCAAAGAGTTAATTTTTTCACTTATTGCAGGGAGCTCTGTGTCAAATCCAGTGTGTGTGTTTCTCCCATACACACATCTCAAATCCATCCAGTTCAATCTGTTGGGATATTTCTATCTGTGGCAAAGAGTGAATTTTTTCACTTATTGTTGTAATTATTTTAAACACTGATACATTTAGAGCCCACCCCCTCCAAAGAGTGGAGAGGGTGTCGGCAGTAATTTTGTGTTGATGTCACTGATCATTTTGCCCTTCCTTTGATCCGTCAGTGTCCGCTTTCAGTTGGTCAATAATCCATCAGTATTGCTAAAGCCAAAAAGAAACAGGAGTTGATCCAAAAATAGATAACAAGTAAATGGAATATTTGCATGTTTTCTGTGTTTTGTATCCACTCCTGCTTTTGGCTACCTAATCAACAGACAATCCTGATGCAAACAAAGGACCATGTCACACTGGCCTTACGGCTTCTCCGAAAACACAATCAGTTGTGTTTTGCTTTTTCATTCCTTTTGACAGATTAAAAGAAGGGGAAAACCAAACATAGTGGCAGCGTCATAGAGTGGTGGAAGGTGGAAACAACATTAGGAAACCACAGGGTGGTCGAGTGAGAGAGTGGTCAGTTGGCAGCAGCACAAGTAGTTTACAGAGTGGCACAATGACAGGTTGTGGAGGTGGCAACAGCATGAGTAGTTTACAGAGTGGCACAATGACAGATTGGGGAGGTGGCAGCAGCATGAGTAGGCCACAGATTGGCACAATAACACAGTGTGGAGGTAGTGGCAGCAACAGCAGCAGCATCAGGCTGGAGAGTGGCACAATTACATATTTTTGAGGTGGAGGCAGCTAGGTGACATAATGAGGAGTTGGCGGCAGCAACAGCATCAAGCCAGAGAGTGACATGTTGACATAGCCTGGAGGTGACAGCAGCAGCAGCATGAGGAGACCTTAGTGGTGAGGTGGCACCAGCATCAGAAGCCTACATAATGGCCTACTGAAGAGTGGGGAGGTGGGTGGCAATACCAGTCCCTGGTAAAGATGGTGGGTGGTAGAAGGAGCAGCTGGCAGCAGATGTGTGGCATCAGGTGGGTGGCAGCATCAGAATAGTAGCTGAGGCAGGTTACCAGAAGAATCCAGACTCATTTGTCAAAGTTTGGGTGAGGCGTCATGGCTGATCTAATCTAATGCATCAGGCATTGGTGTGTGGAAATCCTGGCTGATCCACACCTGATTCATCTTGACAAAGGTGAGTCTCTCCACATTTCGGGCAGCCAAGTGAGTTCTCCTTGTGGTAACTGTGGCCCCCACTGCACTGACTCTCCACCTCTCCACCTCAGCTCGGCACAAGCCATCAGTTCTCTGAACAGTGCAGAGTCCACCACATGTCACTGCTTTTATCACAGACTGCTCCTCTTCCGTTATCATTTTGATTCAGTTTGTGGGGTATTGTATTTCAAGTCCAGGGTGGGTCTAATCAGGGGCATTGCTAGGGTCCTAAAACATCTGGGGCCCGGGTCCTGTGTGTTAAGTTTTGCTCAGTCGGGCTGGGTTCACACGGCATTTTTCGCGCCTCATTGTGAACTGCGGCATGATGTGTTTTTACAGAGAAAAACCTTCTGTTCCTGTCACTAATTTTCTGCATATTCCACATAGATCCTGTCCATCACCTCAGCAGTCACTGTACAATGAAAATCAGAGCTGACAAATTTACTTTTTCAAAATCGCTCACCTCCATATGACAATACCCCTAAACAGTCACCAAAACATACACCTACACATGGAGCAAATATACCAGACAAATGATTGTTACTAAAAACACTCCTACAAAACCAAGACCCCAAACTATTACTACTTAAAGATCAAATAATCCTGCCAGACCCTGACCAAACGCAACCACCACATGTGACTACCAGTTGTACACAGGCTCTGAAGACATATATTACTGCCATACAGGGACCATAAAGTGGTAAATACTAGTTATAAGTAGACGCTCTGCAGACATATGTGATTACACTGCAGTTACATTTAGTGACTCACAGGAGACATCATTTCTGATCAGCGTCGTTCACTTTCCCTTTTCTTCTCCATCCGGTTCACATCTTCATGATGATTGCTCCCGGCCAATACTCGTCCCTGCAGATTTGGACACAAATATCTTAGAATCCTCACATTTCCAGCAACTCCTTACTTATAGGTAAGTCCCTCAGTTAGGTAGGTGTACAGGTTCCCCTCAATTAGGCAGGTATATAAATATGGGGTCACTTAGGCAGGTATATAGATATAGGGTCAATTTCAGGCAGGTATATAGATATAGGGTCACTCTCAGGCAGGTATATAAATATAGGGTCACCTAGGCAGATATATAGATATAGGGTCACTGTCAGGCAGGTATATAGATATAGGGTCACTCAGGCAGGTATATAGATATAGGGTCAATGTCAGGCAGATATATAGCTATAGGGTCACTCTCAGGAAGGTATATAAATATAGGGTCACCTAGGCAGATATATAAATATAGGGTCATTCTCAGGCAGGTATATAGAAATAGGGTTACTCTCTGGCAGTATATATTGATATAGGATCACTCTCAGGCAGTATATAGATATAGGGTCACTTTCAGGCAGGTATATAGATATAGGGTCACTCTCAGGCAGGTATATATATATATATGGTTACTCTCTGGCAGTATATATCGATATAGGGAACTCTCAGGCAGGTACATAGATATAGGGTCACTCTCAAGCAGGTATATAGATATAGGGTCACTCTCAGGTAGGTATATAGATATAGGGGCACTGAGGCCGGTATATAGGGGGGCGCAGGCAGGTATATAGGGGGCACAGGCAGGTATATAGGGGCACAGAGAAATGTATATAGGGGCACTGAGGCACGTTTATAGGGGCACTGAGGAAGGTATATAGGGGCACTGAGACAGGTATATAGGGGCACAGGCAGGTATATAGGGACTCAGGCAGGTATATAGGGGCTCAGGCAGGTATATAGGGACTCAGGCAGGTATATAGGGGCTCAGGCAGTATATAGGGGCACTGATGCAGGTATATAGAGGCACACAGGCAGTATATAGGGCCACAGGCAGGTATATAGATAGGGGCACTGAGGCAGGTATATAGATAGGGGCACTGAGGCAGGTATATAGGGGCACTGTCAGGCAGGTAAATAGGGGCACACAGGCAGTATATAGGGCCACAGGCAGTATATAGGGGCACAGGCAGGTATATAGATAGGGGCACTGTCAGGCAGGTAAACTCCATTAAAAATAACAACATTAATACTCACCTTACCTCCCCCGGTGAGCGCGCTCCTCTTCAGTCCGCACTCGGTCCTCTTCAGTCCCGCGCTCCTCTGGCAGCTCCTCGGGCGCACATCATTTGACGGCAGTGCGCCCGAGGACAGGCAGCGGCGTGATGAGGTCATTACATTGCGCCGCTGCCAGCTGAGCAGCACGGGGCCGCGCGCGGGTCCTCAGCGCTGTGAGGACCCGGCGGCCCCGCTGTGTCGGACCCAGAGCCAGTCCGACACGGTCTGTGGGGTAGGGAGCGCTCGCTTTCTGCTCCGCAGAAGCCGTCAGCTGAATGTGCGTCCAGCGGACGCACATGCAGCTGAAGGGCCAGTCAGTGCTCCAGGCCCACGGCAGCGGCCTGGAGCCCGGGAGGTTCGGGGCACAGGAGGTTTTATTCGGTGCCCGAGCCCCGAATAAAACAGCCTAGCGACGCCCCTGGGTCTAATTCTGCCCCATATACATTTTATTTCCATCTGGTCAGTTCTGGAGCGCATTGAATATTCAAGGGTTAATTAAGCCTGTTAGTGGTTTTACACGACTAAATTTTTCCTGGTCATTTGTGGAGCGCATTTTATATCCAAGGGTTATTCAGTAAAATACACAGTGTTTTTGAACACCACACACAAGTAAAGTTTTCCTGGTCATTTGTGGAGCGCAATTTATATCCAAGGGTTAATTAAGCGTGTTTGTGCTTTTATATTCAGTAAAATACATGGTGTTTTTAAACGCCACATACGAGTAAATTTTTCCTGGTCATTTCTGGAGCGCAATTTATATTCAAGGGTTAATTAAGCGTGTTTGTGCTTTTATATTCAGTAAAATACAGTGTTTTTAAACGCCACATACAAGTAAATTTTTCATGGTGATATCTGGAGTGCAATTTATATTCAAGGATTAATTAAGCGTGTTTGTGCTTTTATATTCTGTAAAATACACGGTGTTTTTCTATACCACATGCAAGTACATTTTTCCTGGTCATTTCTGGAGTGAACTTCATATCCAAGGGTTAATTAAGCATGTTTGTGTTTTTATATTCAGTAAAATACTCGGTGTTTTTAAACATCACATACGAGTAAATTTTTCCTGGTCATTTCTGGAGTGCAATTTATATTCAAGGGTTAATTAAGCGTGTTTGTGCTTTTATATTCAGTAAAATACACGGTGTTTTTCTATACCACATATGAGTAAATTTTTCCTGGTCATTTCTGGAGGTCATCAACCTCATCCCAGATGACATCTGACTACCCCAGCCAAGAGTCAGTGGGAACATCAGACACAACCCTTAGTTGGCATGGCCCGGGAACAGCTCAGTGGCTCTCACCTGTCCACAACCCGGCTCTGTCCCGTTCGGTTCCCTCAGCCAGAGAACTAGTATGTGGTCTGGGCTCAGCGCCACTATACAGCGAGGATGAACAATTTGAGGACAGTCAGCAGCTACTTGCCAGTACAGAAATTGGGCCGACATCCTCTGCTTCTTGCAGTAGGCGGCAAAGCATGGATGTGGAGAGTGGCATGGGAGGTCATGTTGTGAAGAGTCAGCCTCTGCATACCAACACTGTTGAGGAGGACAGCAGTGAAGGATCCAACAATAATCGATGATGATGTAGCCGATTGCACTTGGGAGCCGGGTGAAGCAAGGGCCTCATCATCGTCAGGAGAAGTGGGCGTCAGCTTGCGCGTCAGGCAGTGCCGCAGCCAGCAAGTCGGTATTGTGGCCGTGAGTCAGCAGGGTAGCAGCAGTGCGAGGTCAGGAGCCAAAGGGCCACGGGATAGAAGACCCTTTTCGCAGGTCCAAGAAAGTAACGGCACAGGGGCTCACTGAGGCAGCAGTGGTAGTAGTCACTCAGTGGGGAGCGTTGGCGGCAAAACCACCTACTTGGTGGTGTGGCAGTTTTTTGCTAAGACACCGGAGGACCGAACATGGGTATATGAAAGAATCTGTGGGCAGAAAGTGAAGCGTGGACAGGGAGCTAACATTGGCACCACGGCCCTGCGTCAACATATGCAGCGTCACCATCCACTGGCCTGGGAGAAACGTGTCTCAGATGTGGTGGTCCATCCTGCTGCTGTAGGAACAGCAGCAGCACCTAGTGACATGCATGCCATTTTATCCAGTCAAGGCTCCACCACCTGTGAGGAAGAGAGCTGTTTCTCTTTGCCATCATCTCCCCGTCCAGACGCTACTGCTCCTCGCTACTCATGGCACCAGCAGTCGTTCAACGAGGCGATTGCCAAGAGACAACAGTATGCGTCCAACCATGCTCTTGGACCATGCTCCTGTCCAAGTTGTTGGTACTGCAGTCCCTTCCTTTCCAAATGGTGGACTCTGCACCGTTCAGAGAACTATTGTCTTGTGCCGAGCCGAGGTCGAGAGTTCTAAGTCGTAATTTCTTTTCGAAAAAGGCAGTACCAGCCCTTCACAAATATGTAGAACAGAAGGTGGGCCAGTCCTTGAGCCTATCGGTTTCTTGCAAGGTGCATGACAGCGCGGACGAGTGGAGCTGTACCTACGGTCAGGGCCAGTACATGTCCTTTACGGCCCAATGGGTGAATGCTCTTTCTGTCCAGCCACACCAACAACTTGGACAGGAGACGCTTCTTTCTCCTCCACATTGTCAAACTGCTGCTTCTGCACCAATGTCCGCCTCCTCCTCCACCACCACTACCATCTCCGCCTCCACAAGTGCTGCTCCATCATACCACATGTGTAGAGCACAGCGGTGTCACACAGTTCTACACCTGGCTTGCCTCCGCGAACTAAGTCACACAGGGGAGGAACTGCTCTGCATCATGCAGCAAGAAATCGATGTGTGGCTTTCTCCATGCTAACTGCAAATCAGAACCATGGTGACGGACAATGGGAGGAACATGGTGTCCGCGCTGCATCGAGGAGGGATGGTCCATGCGCCCTGCATGGCGCACGTGTTCAATCTCGTTGTGAAAAGGTTCCTGAAGTCTTCCACCGATCTTCAGAACATTCTGAAAATGGCCAGGAAACTATGCATGCACTTCATCCATTCCTACAAAGCCAGGCACACCCTCCTCGAGTTGCAGCGGCAGAACAGCCTCCCCCAACACACGCTGATTTGCGATGTTTCCACCTGATGGAATTCCAGCCTACACATGTAAGACCGACTGTATGAACAGAGAAAGGCCATTAAGGATTTTTTGATGATCCAGGCAGACAGGAGTACTCCCCTGTGTAACTTTGATGTCAGCCAGTGGCAGCTCATGCGTGACACCTGCCGTTTCCTGAGGCCGTTTGAGAAGGCGACGTTATTTGTCAGTCGCTAGGACTACAGGATGAATAACGTAATTCCACTGCTTCATGTCCTGGAACAGATGCTGAAAAATCTGTCTGGGCAGGGGAATGGAGACGTAGCGACTACATCTCATGGCCACATGAGTCCGGTGGGGACTGAACTGGAGGAGGAGGACATTGGAGCAGAAGAATTGTCTGGTGAAATCAGTGGTTTTTCTTCACAGGTGACAGCAGAAGAGGAGCAGGAGCAGCTGGAGGAGGTAGATGTAGATGAGGAAGACGAGGCAGATGACCCCCCAAGCACCGTGGCAGTATACAGTGGAGATCGAGGCAGGGAGTCCCTCAGAGTCACTTGCGCACATGGCCCGCAGCATGCTGATTTGCCTGGCTAGTGACAACTGAATAGTCACCATCCGGCAGATGGATGACTTCTGGCTCTCCACCCTATTGGATCCTCGCTACCGGTCCAAATTGGGAGTCTTTTTTCCAGCTGCTGAGAGGGAGGACAAACTATAGAGAAATCCTCCGTAGTCAGTTGGCCACTGCCTATGTGCAGCATGGTCCATCCTCTGACAGGTCTGACTGAGGGGTTACTCAGCACTCACGTACCACTGCCACGGCTGCTGTGGGAAGGTGTGGGGGTAGGATTATAATCCCTGTTAAAACATAACTTTTACTAGATTATCTAAAATTTTTTACATCCTAAACCCCTATATACTACCACTACATACCTAAATGATAAAGAATACTATATACAATCCGTCAGTGGAGTAATCACCACGATAAAGGACGGATACCATTTAATGACAGATAATATGACTATGTGCGTATATTACAATTATATAATCCCAGGTATCCCAACGCGTTTCCCCCATGCAATTTAGGGTTCATCAGGGGATTCAAAGCTCCTCTCGCTGTGGAATAAGAATACGCTATATACAACGCATATACAATCTATCTATGACGAATATATCATCTATATGGGTGAGATAAGAAAAGTGATACTTAGCTTGGATGCTGCCAGGTATAATAATGATAATCCCCGCAGCTCCTTTGGTATGCTGGCACCCAGGATAAGAGGGATACAGAGTGATTCATTTCTGCTTCCCTTAAAGGAGTTGTCTCATTACGAGCTTTCAGCCTGTCAGTGTCCCTGGTAAGTTGAACTGAGGGGCGTGCTTCTTGGTTGTCTGTTTGCCCCCTTTCCCCCCCCCTCCCATCGCACACGGGCGCTATTTTAAATTTATACAGGGGGGGGAGGGGGTTTGTTCAGATTTCCCCTGTGTGTCCCTGCCTAGGTTGTTGCAGGAGAGGGTGATCTAGGAGTTTTGAGGGGAAAATATGAAGTGTGTGCAAATAGAGAAAGGGGGATGCATGTTTTCCCTTTACCCCCTGCTTAGCTTACAGTTCCACATTCCAGCAACAAAAAGGGCAGTGTTCTTACTCGGTGTGTCACTAATACAGGAAAACAAAAAAAGTATTAATCCCCCTGATCTGTATAGTTTTTGTTGTCACAGTTCAAAGACTTCATGATTATAGTAACAAAAGGGTCATGCTGTCAATCTATCTGTGTAAAAGGCAGGGGAACAGGCACAACAGGGTTAACCCAAGCAGCACGGACACAGAGCCGAGTCCCCCTCCCCCCCCCTCTACTACAGAAGATTCTGTGCGGAGGGGCCCTCTGCTCCGCCTGTCTTCAAAGGGGTGAGATCATTCAGACCTGAAGCAGTAAGTTTTAAGGATCAAAGGTCGGCTATATAGAGTTTGGAAGGATGTAGTAATACTAAAAGGGCTGTAAAAAATCAGTGGACTTTGAAATGAAATATTTTGAAAGCTGCTTGTTTTTAAAGATCTTTAAATTAAAACCCAACATTGTAGCGAGACAACCCTTTAAATCCTTAATGGCCTTTAGATTATGACAATAAACCCCCAACCTTCCGCTTTGGGTATGTATTGATTTATCCTATTGCCGGGTTTGTGTAACATGTGCGCATATCCCCCTGCATTATTAGTCGGGCGTTTCAAATTTGTACTGCGCATGCCGGGAAAAAAAGGGTAAAAATGTCTTTTCCGGTTCACATCGGCGAGACGAAATGCGATGCCGAGCCCCAAACTGCCCGGCGCGGCCCCGGCGTTTTAAAACCCCGTTCTGCGCTGTCCCAGGAGAAAATCCCCGGCAAATGCGCATGATCAAAATCGGGCCCAGTTTTCGGACCAAAAATATGACGCTTTACCCGGAAAGAAACACACGTCACTTCCGGCCGCCGCCCCCGGGAAAAACTAAACTCCCGTTATGGAGGCAAACCAGTCTCCATGAGAGGTTAAATGGCACATGTCCATTGCAAGCCCGAAAACACAGAAAAGCAGCCCAAACGGGCGCGCTCCCCATTCGCCTTGATTATTTATTGTAGCGGAGCATTTCCCCCTAATTGATTCTCAAATTTCTTAGAGTGGCTGTTGTGTGAAGATGTTAAGTTAAAACATGGGGTTTAATTCAGGGCCAAAATAATTTCGGGAAATTCATTGTCCTCGCTGACATAAAATTATCAGACTGTAAAGTGCAATGAAATAAGAAAAATGAAATGATAAATAGTACAAAAAATCGGTCAGTTTTAAAAGGTCCTATGGTCCTTGTGGAGAGTGTGAACAAACAAAAGGGCGCGGGAAACGACCCCCAGAGTCATTCAATAAAACATCCAAATTGCAAAGTTCTTTAAAGGCCCCCTTTGGATGAACGATTCCATGCGATGATCCATGGGCCTTTTACACAAAATTGTCTATCCCATTTCCCCCTTGGGAGAGGGTCTCAAAACCCTTTAAAGTAAAAAAGCGAGAGTTTCCCCATTCTCCATTAGGGTTTTTCCCCAAAAAATGTCGAGCTACGGGCTGTCTCTTCTATTTGTATGCCCCCCAGATGTTCTCCCACCTTTTTTAAAAATACTTTTTGTTTTTCCAATGAAATTCAGTGGGCAGGGACATATGCACATGTAGTATCCTTCTGCCCTACAGTTGGCAAAATCACGGATAAAAATTTGTTTTCCATTTGAGGCATTGTGAAGGATTTAGTTTGTTGTTGTAGGGGCAGGTACACATTCTGCCCACATTTAAAAAATACCCACGGTTTCCTTTCAAGCCAAGTACCTTGGGGGGTATTGGTGTTAGGACTGGGATCAGTCTATCTTTAATAGAAAAACCCTTTCGATAGGTTTTTAAAGGGGTTGGAGGAAAGGTATCCCTCTAAATCCTGGTCCAACATTAATTTTCCCCCCAAATTTTTTGAGGATTTCACCACTTCTAGATTTATCATCAAAAATTTGCGTTAAACGTGCTTTATTGTTGTCTTTTCCTCTGGGATTTGCCCTGTAGTAATTTTTGTCCTATTTTTTTTTGTGATGCCTTAAGGTGATTCCAAAACTCTTGAGGGATTCTCGATTAAGAAATCTCTCTTAAAATCCCTGACTGTCTCCTAAAGTCCTAATTTTTTGGGCAGTTTTTCTTAATCTGGAATTGGCCCTTCGGTATTCCTCTCCTACGGGGGTAATGGTTGGTAACTATCCCAGTGCAACAAGCTGTTAGTTGCTGGGGTTTTTCCATACATTCTGTGGTATTCCCCATTGGATCTTTGAAAAATAAGGACACCCAAGAAGGGAAACGATTCTCTTGATTTAAAATGTAAATGCATACCGATTTCGTTTTTATTGAGCTTGCAAAAAAATTTAAAAGTGACCCCTTGTCCCTTCCGAGGATGATGATGTCATCTGTCCCTCCCCCAGAAAAAAATTTGGGGGGGGGCCACTGATCATCTCCGGGTTTGGGGATCAAAGGGGCCCTCCACCACCCCGGGAAAAGATTTGCTAGGGGGAGGCAAGGGCTCCCCTTTGCGGTGCCCCTGAGCTGGGGGAAAGGTCTTGTTGAAAAAAGAAAAAATAATTATGCCTTAACAAAAACCCGTAATTAATGAAAAGGCATATGACCCTGGAAATTCTATCTTCTTGTGGACAAAAAATATTCAACTGCTTAAATGCCAATTTCTTGGGGGATTTACTATTGGCTTTCACATTAGGAGCCCAAGAGTACTTTTTTTATTGACTTAACCCTTCCGTTGCGCAAAAAATCCGAAGTATCTCTTATGTAAGATGGCAATGTAGTTACAAAACCCCTGTAAGTTTTATCTATTAAACCCCCTACTTTTTGGAAATTGACCCTACCTAAAAATTTTGGGTTCCCTTTTAGTGGGGTGTAGCCTTATGAATCTTTGGGATTAAATAAAATGTAGGTATTTGGGGATTGAGGGCTATGAATTTGAATTCTGTGTGGTTTTAGGCCCATTCAAAACCCTTTCCCAAAAAGTAGTTTTTTTCTTTTCCCATTGTAAAGTTTTTGTCGGATCTTGGATAAAATATCAAAATGCCTTTTGTCTTGAGAAGATCGTTGACATCTTTTTATAATGTTGTTTTAAAATTAACTATATTTCCCCTTATCGGAGGGTTTTAAATAATTATAGATTTGTCCGTTCCGTGTGACAATGCCCTAGTTTTTGTACTTAGTTATTATGAAAATGGTGCTTGTTCACTCAGATTACGGAGTTTTTAGAGATTATTTGCAAAAAAGATCAATTTCGTGTATTAACTGACTCGGGGGCATTCTCCCACTTTTAAGTTTCAATTTTGTTTGGCCCTCCTTATTTTTCCTCCCCCATAAGGGGGCCTAAAGTATGTATACCCTTCTAAATCCGTGCTGTGACACCCAATTGTGGCATTCAAATTTTATCTTTGATTTTGAAAAATTTGTTGCCCCCTTTTTGGTTGCCCAAACAGGTGTGTTTTGTCCATGAAAAGTCACTGAACTTGTGGTGGGCACAAAAGTCAGGGCCCCTCTGTAAGATTTGTAATTTCCATTTTTCAAAAAGCCCATCTGTAAGATTAATTATTGATGCTGATTGATTTTATTGTTTTGACGGTGTCTCAGGCGGATGGGGACCTCTCCCCGCCCTTAAAAAAAGGAGGTGTATTGGGGGGTTTCCGAGGATGGGAGGCTAATAGTCCAATGTACCCCCCCTTCCCCCTGAGTTCTGGCCCTGGACCCCATTCCTAGTTAGTCCCCTTGTTTCCCATGGCCGAAGAATTTGTGAATTGTATCTGAAGATTCTGCGTAGATGATAATTTTCCCTAAGGGGTAGTGGGTTTGGTTTTAAGAAAATTAAAAGTCTCCCTTCCTTTTAATCTTGGAGGTCCTCAAATATTGTTTTGGGTTTTGTACCTTAGTCCGTCTGGTATTTTTCTATTAAATTTTGTAAACTTTGTTCCTCCCCATTAAAAAACTGGATCCCCCCCTAAATTTTAGTTGTTTATCAAATTGTTTAAAGTTTTAGAGGTACTTTCTAATGTTTTATTTTCCTCTTTAAATAGAATTTTCATAAGTCTATGAACTATCTTAAGTTCTGTTTCCACTTACCAACAAGGATTTTGACGTGATCTAAAGCAGGTGTTATATAAATTCAAGTCCCTAGGTATAATACGTGATTCAATATAATGTTTAAAGTTGTGCCTCCCACAAGATTTAATAATTGGGCTGGTAAGCTGTATTTTAGTGTTTGAATACATCTTAAGTCAGAAAGATATTTGATCCGACTTACTCAACGTCTGAAAATACCGCTTTGCCTCAGTTCGCCATTTCTCTTTTTCCCCAGGGCCCCTTAAGAACTGGCCATAATATTAGAATTATGAAATTTTTATGAACAGAGGATTTTGACCCATTCCTGCAAAATTATAATCCTGTTAAAAAAAATAACTTTTTTCTAGATTATCTAAAAAATTTTTTAATCCTAAACCCCCATATACTACCCCCCTACTACCTAAATGTACGCATACTATATACCTCCCTCAGTGGAGTAATCGCCCCCATAAAGGGCGGCTCCGTTTAATGACAAAATAATATCACTATGTCGTGTATTACAATTTTTTTCCCCCCTATCCCAAAACGTTTTCCCCCCTGCATTTGGGTCTAGGGGATTCAAAGTCCTTCCCCGTGGAATAAGAATAGCTATTACAACGCTTAAAAATCTATCTTGACGAAAATATAAACCCAATTTTGGGGGAGATAGAAAAAATGATACTTAGCTTGGGTGCGGCCCCAGGTATAATAATGAAATCCCCGAGCTCCTTTGGGTTTCTGGACCCAGGAAAAAAGGGATAAGAGTGATTATTTCTGCTTCCCCCTTTAAAAACCTTTCATGGCCTTTAGATGTAAAAGAAATAAAACCCTAAACTTCCCCCATTTGGTTTGTTTATTTTTCCCATTGCCCGGGTTCTGGTAAAATGTGCGCATTCCCCTGCCCTTATTAGTCTGGCGTGAAAATTGTACTGCCCCCATGACCGGGGAAAAAGGATAAAATGTCATTTCCGGTTCAATCGGGAGAACGAAA
The DNA here is from genome assembly GCA_025379985.1 of Phyllomedusa bahiana. NCBI lineage: Eukaryota > Metazoa > Chordata > Amphibia > Anura > Hylidae > Phyllomedusa > Phyllomedusa bahiana. The sequence continues at coordinate 87,263 of JAODAL010004500.1, read as the reverse complement.
ATGCGCATGTCCAGGGCCCAAACTGTCTGGCGCGGCCCGGCGTCTTAACGCCGTTTTTGCGCATGTCAGGAAGAAAATGCCCCGGCAAAAGGCATGATCAAAATCGGGCCCAGTTTTCGGCCCAACATACTGGCCCCCCCGTCTATCCGGAAAAAAAAACCCCGTCACTTCCCGGGCGCCGCCCCCGGAAACTAAACTGCACTATATGGAGGCCCAGATGTTCCCGGGCGGTGGGGGGCCATTTTGGTTCCCAACCCGGAGATGATCAGTGGCCCCCCAGATTTTATTTTGGGGGGGTACATTATGAATCATTCCTTGGGAAGGTACAAGGGGTCCTTTTAAAGTTCTTGCACAGGGCCCAATAAAAACGAAAACGGTTTTGCATTTCACATTTTAAATGCAAGAGAATCGTTTAAATTCTTGGATGTTCTTTATCAAAGATCTCAAAGGCAATATCCCCACGGATATTTTAGGAAACCCACGCAAAAACAGTTGTTGCATGGGTAGTTCCCTCCCCTTACCTGTAGGAGAGGAAAACCGAAAGGGCCCTTTGAGGTTTAAAAGAAACTGCTCCAGAGATGAGGACTTTAGGAGACATAGGTATGTTTTAGAGAGAGTTTTTTTAAAGAGGATATCCCCCAAGGTTTTGGAATCGTTTAAGGCATGCACAAAACGAATAGGCCAACATTACTACAGGGCAAATCCCAGGAGGTTAAAGAAACAATTAAAGCAGGTAAAACGCAACTTTCATGATTGAAAACTAGAAGTGGTGAAAATCCTCAAAAAAAATTGGGGAATATTAATGTTGGACGGATTTAGGGGATACCCTTTCCCCCAACCCCTTTAATAACCCATCGAGGGGGAGTCTATTAAAGATAGGGCTGATCCCAGTCACTATACACCCCTCCTCCCCAAGGTTCTTGGGTTGAAAGGAAACCCAGGGTATGATTAAATGTGGGCAGAGATGTGTAGCCTGCCCTAATAAAAAAAACTTTAAAACCTTCACAAGTGCCTCAAAAAGGGAAAAAAAATTTTTTTTCCTGATTTTGCCAAAAAGTAGGGAAGGGGTAGTCTGCATGTGATATGTCCCCCCCACTGAAAAACATTTGGAAAAACAAAAAGGAAATTTAAAAGGAGGGTGGGAGAAATCTGGGGGACATACGAAATAGAAGAGACACGCCGTTGTCGACTGTTTTTGGGGAAAAAATAAAGGGAATGGGAAATTTTGCGCTTTTTTATCTTAGAGGTTTTGAGGGCCCTCTCCCCGAGGGGAGGGAAAGGGATGCGAATTTTGTGTAAAAGAGGCCGTGGATCTATCGCATGGAATCAGTTCATCCAAAGGGGCTTAATGGACTTTGAATTTGGATGTTTTTTTGAAAGACTCTGGTTTGGGTCTGTTATGTGCTTGTTTTGTTCACACTTCCAAGAGGACCACTATGGACTCTTTAAATTGACCGTATTTTATGTATCAGTATTATATCATTACATTTTCTCATTATATTCATTGACTACTTACAGTCTGATAATTTATGTCCGCTGAGGACAATGAATGTTACCCCGAAATTATTTGGCCCTGAATTAAACGCCCATGTTACACTTTAGACATCTGTCACACAACAGCCACTCTAAGAAATTTAGAGAATTATAGTTAGGGAAATGCTCCGCTACAATAATATAGATCAAGGCGAATGAGGGAGCGCGCCCGTTGTGGGCTGCTTTGCTGTGGTTGGCGGGCTGTGCAGATGGACATGTGCGCAGTTTAACCTCTGCATGGAGACTGGTTCGGCCTCCAGATATGTGCAGTTTAGTTTCCGGCGGCGGCGACCGGAAGTGACGTGTGTTGTCTTTCCGGATAAGAGCGGTGCAGTATGTATGGTGCCGAAAACTGGGCCCGATTTTGATCATGCGCATTTGCCGGGCATTTTCTTCCTGGACATGCGCAGAACGGCGTTTAAGACGCCGGGCCGCGCCGAGACAGTTTGGGACTCTGGACATGCGCAGTTTCGTTCTCGCCGATGTGAACCGGAAATGACATTTTATCCCTTTTTCCCGGTCATGCGCAGTACAATATTCGGAACGCCAGACTAAGTAATGGCAGGGGGATATGCGCACATGGTACACAGAACCCGGCAATAGGTATAAATCAATACATACCAATGCGGAAGTGTTAGGGGCTTTATTGTCATACATCTAAAGGGCCATGTAAGGTATTTAAGGGAAGCAGAAATGAATCACTCTGTATCCCTCTTATCCTGGGTGCCAGCATACCAACGGAGCTGCGGGGATTATCATTATTATACCTGGCAGCATCCAAGCTAAGTATCACTTTTCTTATCTCACCCATATAGGTGATATATTCGTCATAGATAGATTGTATATGCGTTGTATATAGCGTATTCTTATTCCACAGCGAGAGGAGCTTTGAATCCCCTGATGAACCCTAAATTGCATGGGGGAAACGCGTTGGGATAGCTGGGATTAAAGAATTGTAATACACGTACATAGTGATATTATCTGTCATTAAAGCGGAGCCGCCCTTTATCGGGGCGATTACTCCACTGACGGATGGTATATAGTATGCTGTATCATTTAGGTATGTAGTGGTAGTATATAGGGGTTTAGGATGAAAAAATTTTAGATAATCTAGTAAAAGTTATGTTTTAACAGGGATTATAATTTTGCAGTGATATAGGTCAAAATCCTCTGTTCATATAAAATTTGCAGTGTGGGGGTAGGGGCAGTACCAGCTCCATCAGCAGCAACCTAAGTCTGGAGTCGCTGATGAGCAGCTTCCTTCACCCGCCTAGTGAGGAGGGCACTCAGCAGCAGCAGCAGGACCTGGAGCAGACCCTGAACCAACACGTGGTGGCCTACTTGGACAGCACTCTGCCACCCCAGTTAGAAGATCTGAGGGACTACTGGGCAGCCAAACTGGATGTGTGGCCGCAACTTGCCGAGTTTGCAGTGGAGAAGCTGGCCTGCCCGGCCAGTAGTGTAGCATCAGAGCGGGTGTTCAGCGCGGCGGGGGCCATCGTTACCCCAAGGAGAACCCGCTTGTCCACCAGAAATGTGGAACGACAGACCTTTGTCAAGATGAATTGATCGGACAGGATTTCCACACACCAATGCCTTAGGCATCAGATTACATCAGCCATTACGCCTCACCAAAACTTTGAGAAATGAGTCTGGATTCAAACTACCTGCCTCAGCCACTATCCTGATGCCGCCACCCGCCTGATGCCACACATCTGCTGCCAGTTGCTCCATCTGCCTACCACCATCTTTTCCAGGCACTGGTATTGCCACCCACCTCCACACTATGTCATTGTGCCACTCTATGACCTCATGCTACTGTTGCTGCTGCTGCTGTTGCCGTGCCTTGACCTCCACACTCTGTCATTGTGCCACTCTCTGACCTAATGCTGCTGCTGCCGTGACCTCCACACTGTGTCATTGTGCCACTCTGTGGCCTACTCCTATTTTTGCCACCTCCAGAATGTCATTGTGCCACTCTATGACCTCATGCTGCTGCGGTTGCTTCTGCCGTGACCTCCACACTCTGTGATTGTGCCACTCTGTGGCCTACTCATGCTGCTGCCAAGTGACCGCTGTCTCACTGGAACACCCTGTGGTTTTCTAATGCTGTTTCGACCCTCCACCACTCTATGACATTGCCACTATGTTTGGTTTCCCCCTTCTTTTCATCTGTCAGAAGGAATGGGAAGGATCAGGATTGTCTAGCCAAAAGCAGGAGTGGATACAGAACACAGAAGACATGCAAATATTCCATTTACTGGTCATCTCTGTTTTGGATCAACTCCTGTTTGTGATTGGCTTTACCAATACTGATGGATTATTGACCGATTGGAAGTGGACACTGACAGATGAAAGAAAGGGCAAAATGATCAGAGATGTCAACGCAAAATTACTGCCGACACCCTCCACTAATTCGGAGTTCCTCTACATGTATCAGCGTTTAACAGAACAGGTTCTGTCATATTCTGTGACGGTTTAAAGCTCTGGCCTCATGGAGTGACCCCTGCTGTGACATCCCCTTACTGTGCTGAGACCTGTGCCGGCCCCAGTAACCTACTTCTGTGTTCTTTGAAGCTATGGTAGGATCTTAGCCCTCAGCTTGTTTTTTTCTAGCTGGCGCTGCCATGACTTTATCAGGCTGTATTCCCGCTTCAGTTTTTTGGTCAGTTTTGCCCAGGGAAAACACAGCATTGTATGAAGACCAAACCAAGCTCCCTCTGCATATTTGAGCATGGCACAATGTTCTATAGCACCCTACAGGCTCTCTGCAGACAGAAAATAGCTGTTTTTTAATGTGATTGCCACTGACATTGCCCTGTCAGGCTGCATTCCCACTTCAGATTGATGGTCAGTTTTGACCCCGTAACTGCCCAGATAAGTGAAGTGTGAAGCAATTCTAAGAGCGGCGGCTGTCATCTGTGTGTCATACTAAATCACAACATTGTTTCAATACCAAACCGTGCTCCCTATGCATATTTCTGCATGCAAAATGTTCTACAAAACCACACAGGCTCAATACAGCCAGGAAATAGCAGTTTTTAATGCGATTCGTTGCAAATAAATTCTGAACGAACTGAATTTATGGGGAAAAATTTGACGAATCGGCCGAATCGAATTTTTGAGAAATTTTCTCATCTCTAGTCATAATGTCTGATAAACGCAAGTCTTACTTCTGGAACTTACACTTATCTCCAGAATGAGGGTCTGACTTTGTCCCACCTACTGAAGCAGCTGCTGGCTATTGTATCCAGGCCAGGATTACAAAAATGGCCAGGCACTTGGGCCCTCATTTAATATTGCTGTCTAAAAGTTAAGACAACGTAAATTTAAACGGCCGGTCAGTACTAACAAAATATATGCAGCACTCAAAATGTATACAGGTGGTCTAAAAATTAACCAGATTTATCACAGTGGCTAACGCTGATTAATCAATTTGTGCAGCTCTAGACAAGCATTGAACAGAAATTGTAATTGCGGGGTGCATTTCGCCATGTATTTGCACTTCAATGTGCCTGAAATGTCCCCCGTAATTATGGTAATTCATAGCTCTCTATGAGAGCTATGAATTATGTCTGTCTCCCCTGGCACACAATGGGCTCATATTATACGCCGGGAGAGAGAAGTGACATGTCACTTCTTCGCGGTGCTTGTGTGCCGCTGATAATGATAGTGAGTGGGGCCTGCCATAATAACTGTGACATGCTGCCCAAAGATTCGCCACTTTTTGGTCCATTTTAAGATACTTTTCTTGTGCAACCACATTAGCAAATGAGGGTCTCTGTGTTCTGCTATTTTCAGAACTACCATAAAAGGGAATTTACAGAAACACAGGACAACAAGCTCTGTTATTAGAATTTGAGAATTGCAGAAACCATACCTCCCATTAACTTCTATGGGAGTCACTGAAACCTTAACACACCATCCACCTCTAAATTACGACCCCAACTAAATGCAGAGACCAGGTGTAATGGGTGTCTGGAGACCTGGATTATAGTAACCCTATTTAAAACAGATACCAGATAGATCAGAGGAGTCAACAGAGTTTACTACAATGTGCATGTGGTTATATTAATATAAACATGGCAAATACAAAGTAAGCATTAATGTATCAGAAGATATTCTCCAACTAATCTATACCAAAATGGCCAGATTGTAAAATTATAGAATCATTGTAATGTTGGATATAATTGATGCATTCCTGTCTGATTTGTACTAATATACAAACACTTAGAAGGACATGTATGAAAACTGTCTCGGTCTAAGACTTTCTTTGTTGCCCATAGCAGCCAATCATTTCATATAGTGCTTTGAAAAAATGAAAGGGACACTCTTATTGCTTGCTATGGGCAACAAAGAAAGTCTTAGATCTACACAGTAATCATACATGTGGCCCTTACTGTCTAAAATTGCATTGCAGTAATGAGATTTTTGATAAAATCTGCTGTTATTGAATGCATGTAAATGCACACCTCCAGTTATAAAACAACTTTCCATTAATCAAAAGTAAAAATAAGAAAGTTTGTACTAAATCTCATTAAATCTCTTCTTTTTTCTCTTTTTTCTACAGATTTTTTAGGTAGGTGAGCTGGTAGGCTCCAGGTAGGTAGGCAGTAGATAGGCCTCAGGTAAGTAGGCTGTAGGTAGCTAGACCTCAGGTAGGTAGGCTCCAGTTATGTAGGTTGATAGGCCCCAAATAGGTCAATAGCTAGGGCCCCATTAAAGAACAAAAAAATAAATGAATAAACTCACCTATTCCCATTCTCCCTACAAGCTGTGGGCTAGGCTTCTCCTAGTGACGCCTGACACAGGTGGCACAATGATATGACATAATTATGCCACCTATGTCATAACGCATGGCCAACGTCTAGTAGTTTATGGCCTTACCAGCTCTCCCACCAATAAGAAGTTTGAACAGAGGTGGAAATAGGTATAGAGGTGCTGGAAAAGTTAGGATTCTAAGATTTTTCTGTGCAAATTCTATATGTATGTGGTATGGCCAGGAGAAGTCAGCATCTCAGTCTCGGCCGGATGCAGAAGCAAAGGGAAAGTGAATTACTCTTCAGAGTAGACATCATCTGTGAGTCCCTGGATGCAACTGCATTCTAATCACTGATATTTCTGCAGAGCCTGTGTACACTGATATCTACCACTATATGGTCACTGTATGGTGGTAATATACAGTCTACAAAATCTGTGTACACTGGTATTTACTACTATAATGTCACTGTGTAGTGGAAATATACAGTCTGCAGACCACCTGTGTTCAACTGGTATCTACCATTTTATGGTCACTGTATTGTGGTAATATATAGTTTTCTGAGCCTGTGTACACTGGTATCTACCACTATATGGGCATTGTGTGGTGGTAATTTGTGGTTGTGTTCTCCTGATATAATCAGGTCCCTTTGTAGTAGAGTTATTTTTTAATGTTGGTCTTAGTATAGTGGGGTTTGTTTGGTAGAGGTATGATGGTGAGCTGCTTTTATTATTTAGTAACTGCATGACTATTATTAATAGGTACTGGTAAGTGTTTTTTTGGGGGGGTTGGGAAACCATCCAAAAGTTTGTTTTCATGCCCAATTTCTATAGTTATGATACTGGATTAATGACTGAGTTAATAAAAAAGAAAGCTTGGGAGTGGAGACTGATAAAAGGCTATGTCTGCACTGCATTGGACAAAAAAGCAGCCCAAAAATGGCCTTTTTTTCTGATGCAGGACCGTGTTTTTGTCATACTTTGTACAAAAAACAAAGTCGTGTCTCTTTTTTTTACGTCACCCATACAATTGTATGGGAAGATGCCAAGAAATCCAAAAGCGCTGACATATTATACAAGCGGAGAAAAAGGCGAGCTGTGGAGACTACAGCTCGTCTTTTCTATTGCCGCCTTAGTGGCTGCAGTAACGATCGTATCTTCGGCGCCGTATTCCTGTGCAGTGGAGACATAGCCAAAGAGGAAATATTTTCTCTCTAATATCATGTTTCTTATTTTTGCTTTTACTGTTGAATGTGGTAATTTTGTATCATTTTTGATGTATGTTTTTAAGGGCTTTACTTTTTTTTCCCTTTAGACATTTTAAAAGGGGAATTTTTTTTTTTGTCAGCTTTAAAAAGGGTTTTGAAATTCAATATGAAAATATTTTGATTTTTTGGGACTAATTTAAAACACCCCCTTAAGGTTTTATCTTGGGGAACCCACCAAAAGTAGCAAATGCAGTACTCAAGGTCAATGACTTTCTATTTGAAACTGAAGCAATTTATAAATGTGAAAAGGGGTGAGTTGAACTACAAGTTTTTTTTTTACAATTTTTTGATATAGCTTTAAACTGAAAAGTTGTTTCAAAAAGATTTTAAATTTTGGGTTAAATTTGGGTTTTTCTTTTTAAAAAATTTTCATAAGGGAAAAAAAATTTAATAAATGTTTTATTTCCAATCGGGTTATTTCCGGGTAAATTTTAATTTTTAAAAAAAAATTTCCCACTTTTATGACATAAATAATCAAATTTTCCCTTAAAGTCAATGCTTCTCAGTCTTCTACACAGAGTGGCGTGTCTGATTTGACTAAGAATTTCTAAGCCCAGAATGGAAGGTAGTGTGCAAGTGCGACCTATTCTTCATTTTGAATTTAGATTTTTGGGGCCCGTTCTCACAACAGGTGCAGGTCCCAAAAGGGGGAACCTAAAAACTATTAAAATAAAAGGGCATATCTTTTAATTTTTTAAAAAGGACTTTATTGCAAGATGGATGTACAACAAACAAAAATGCAAAACAGTCCATGAAAATGTAAAAATAAATGGGTAAGTAGGCTTTGACCAGGAGGAACAACCGAAGAACTGTAAGCTTGGACCAGGAGGAATCACAGAGGAACTGCAGGATTGGACCAGAATGAACCACTGAGGAACTGCAGGCTTGGACCAGGATTTAACCCCGGATCAAAGAACGGGAAAATACAGCCGCCTAAAATCTTTTGAAGGAATTCCGTCCTGGAAGTTTCGGGAAGTTTTGTCGAAAACATTTTGGGTGCGCCTCGGGAAAATTTTTTGGGGAGAGCCCACAGCAATCTTTGAAATTTACTGTTCCCTAAGATATTCAAAAAGGGTTTAAAAAAAGATTTGGGAAGACAAAACATGGACAGGCCTTATGTACCAAAGATCCATAGTGAGGGCTGGAATTTCTGAAACATTTTTAAAAGGGCTTCATTGCAAGATGGATAAAGGGACAAAAAAAGGGAAAAACAGTCATAAAAAAACTTAAAAAGAGAGTGGATCTTGGGGATTTTGGAGGGGCAAAATTTTTAAAAACAAAAGGTAAATGGTTTTTGGCCGGGAAAGGAAAAAAACTAAAAAAAGCAGGGTTTGGAAATATGAAGAACAACCAAAAACCTACGGGTTTGGGACCAGGAGGAACACAGGAACAAAGAGCAGGAATAGAGATGGCCAGAGACACACTGCAGAAAGTCCAGAGTGCACAACAGAAACTCAGAACCCGTTTGGAAGCAGAGACTGTTTTGGTTATACCCACCCCGGGGACAGGGAAACGGGGCCCAGACCTCCCAAATGCTGGGGCCGGGTTTTAAAGCTTTGCCGTGGAAGGCTTGGAGAACACTGAACCTCCATTTTCAGACCCCCCAGGGCCCAAAGGGCCAAAAATTCTTCCCAATGTCCTATTGTCATCAAAATCTAAAGTGGGAACACCCCTTTGAGGAATAAGCTTATTTTTTTCATTGTCATTGCCCTCTCAATTAGAGATGGGTGAATTTTTCCCCAAAAATTTTCGATTCCCCGACTTACCCCGTTTTTTCCCTTTACAAAAATCTCTTTTTCGGCCCAAATTTTACTTTGGGACGCTTTGCTTTAAAAAACACAAATTTTCCGGCTGAAACAGACCCTGTATGGTGCTGTAGGACTTTGTGCCATGCTTTATATGAGGGGAGTTGGGTTTTGGGTCTTCTACCAATTTTGGGTGTTTTGGGTATGGGGACTGCCGCCGCTCTTAGTTTCGCTTAAACTATAAAATTCCCAGGGCATTAAAAGAAGGGGCAAAACGGGAAAAAAAAAACTGAAGGGGGAAATGTAGCCTGATAAAGTCATGGAGCGACAGGGGAAAAAAAACAAAGCTGGGGCTCAGGTGGAAATTACAGTAGGCCCACAGAGAGGCACATGGACAGAGTGGGGAGGTGACGGCAGCAGCCCAGCAGCATGGGTCAGAGAGTGGCACAATGACATTTTGGGGTGGCAAAACAGGGTAGGCCACAGAGTGGCAAATGACACAGAGTGTAGGTCACGGCAGCACCCACAGAAAGCAACATGAGGGTTAAGACAGTGGCAAAATGAAAAAGGTGTGTAGGCAGGGCATTCCCCCTAGGTAATTTCACGCAGGGTGAGGTAAAGAAATTTCCCCCCCCCCCCTTCCCCCCGGAAACATATGGCGCCACTGTGTACACATTGCTCATCATAAACCCAAACCAAAAAATATACAAAAAAAATTTACCAAAACGTGCTACAAAAAAAACTACTAAAAAATAGTCAAACGTTCCCTAATAGCCCTGCTACACAAAACAGAACCCCTTTACCACTAAACCAATATCACCAGCACACAGTGCCCGGAAAAATTACCAAAACACCTTTGGACCAAAATATCCCCCCCATACAGTGACGAAAAAACCCAAACTGACCATTATGAGTAAAAAACTATTTACTAAACCAATATTACCGGTATACAATGCCCAAATAAAATAGTGGATACCAGCTTACCCCGGCTCGCGACTTATAAATAAATTAAGAAAGTTATACCCTAGTGACCAAAAGGGTGACGTCTCTGAAGAGTTGTTCTCTTTCTTTTCTTTTTTTTATTTTCCCCATCTGCCCCCCAACGCCATGGGGATTTCCCCCGGACTTTTCCACGAAAAATTTTTTACAAAAAAAATATTTTAAGACCCTCAATTTATCGGGGTTTTCCTAAAATTTCCCTATCCATATACAAACCCCACCCATCTATATCACCCCAGATGGTGGACATGTAAAAATGCCCCCCTGTACCCGGGTGTACCCCCTAAAACCCGGGTAGTAGCCCCCAGTACCCTTTTTTTGATGCCCCCGTAGCCATGATGCCCCTGTACCCGTAATGCCCCCCCCTGTACCCGTAAATGCCCCCCCGGGTACCCCAAGGGGGGGGAGGGCCCCCTTTGGGAAACCAGTGACCCCCCTGTGCCAGTGATGCCCCCCTTGTAGCCAGTAGTGGCCCCCTGTAGCCAGTGTTTCCCCCCTTGAAACCCAGTGTTTCCCCCCTTACCCAGTAGATGCCCCCTCCTGTAGCCAGTGTTTCCCCCCCCTATGAAAGCCAGTGATCCCCCCTTTTACCCAGAAAGATCCCCCCCTGTACCAGAGTTTATTTTTTTTAAATTATTTTTTTTTAAGGCCCCATTAACCCCCAGGGCGCTGTCCCTTTTTAAGGGGAATTACATACTAAAAAAATTTTGAACAAATACAATGGGGGACAAAAATCCCTAGAAACTGAAAATGAAAAAAAAAGGGAGGACCCTCCCTGCGAGGGTTTCCCAATTTTACAAGGAAAAAGGGGGGAGACCCCGAAGGTGTGGGCGGACATGCTTGGGGGCCCGGTTTGTAGTGGTGGGGGGTTAAGGTGGGTTGTGGCTACCCTGAAGAGAGGGGTTTTTTCAGTTTGCTTTTGAAACTGGTGAAATTTGGGGGAGAGTCTGATTTTTGGGGTTTAATAGTTCCCAGAGTGGGGGTGAAGAAAAGGGAAAAAGGGTCTTGGAGAAGGTTTAAAGTGGGGGGTTTGAAAAAGGGTAGCGAGGAAAAAGTCCTGTGAGGAGCGGAGATTCCGCGAGGGGGGGTATTTGGAAAATTTAAAGGGCAGAATGTATGGGGGGGAGGGGTTTTAGGGAGAGCCTTGTGGGCCCTTTTTAGTAATTTAAACTAAATTTCATTTGGGCAAGGGGCAGCCAGGAAGGGAATTGGCAGGGGGGGAAGAGGCAGAGGAGTAGGGGGAGAGGGGAACCCCCAGACGGGCAGCGGGGTTTAGGGAGGGAAATTGGGGGAGCAAAGGGTGCAAAACTGGGGGGCCCACAGAGAAGGATGTTGAAAGAAGTAAAGGGGGAAAGATTACGAGGCGTGGACTAGGTTTTTAGTAGGGGTCAGAGTTGGGGAAAGTGGGGGGATGCGTAAAAATATTTTTCAGGTGGGCGGCAGGCGGGAGGTGGGGGCTTGGATTGGGGTTTGGGGGGAATTAAAGGGAGTCAATTTAAACCCCAAAGGGCACGGACTTGGGGAGCTGGTGAGAGGGGTGTGGCCATTAACAGTGAAAAGGAGAGATAAAGGGTGGGGGGGTAGGGGAGGGACGGGGGAAAAGAAAAAGAATTGTTTTTTCTCCCATTTGTTTTAAGCGAGGGAGGGAGAAAAAGGGAAAGGAAAGGGATGATAGGCATTTTGGGATCCGGGAAAAAGGGGGTTTAAATGTCAGGACCGGAGATATAAAGCGGGGTCGTCCGCGTAAAGGTGGTGGTTTAAACCCCAATCCCGGGGATGAGCTGCCCCCAGACCAAGAGGTAGTAAAAGAAGGGGAGTGGGCCTAGGACAGCCCCCCCGAGGGACCCCCAACAGAGGGGGGGGTGGGGGAAAGGAGGTGGTGCGGGAAAGTGAGGAAAATAAAAGTCCGTTCAGGAGGTAGGGAAAGAGATCCAGGAGAGGGCCGGGTTTCCTTTGATGCCAAAGGAGGAGGGGGGTTTTGTACCCGGAAATGGAGGGGCGACAGTGCCCAAAGGGCGGGGGGACAGGTTAGGAGGAAAGGAGGGAGTATTGGCGTGAGGTTTTCCCTTTTTACTGGGTCGTTGGTAAACCGGGTTAGGGCAGTTTCAGGGAGTGGTTTGGGGTGGGAAAGCTGTTTGGGAAAAAAGTGGGTAAAAGGAGAGAGTTTGGGGGGAGGTGGGAGGACAGCTGAAGATAGAGTGCTGCTCGAGGGTTTGGATGCAAAAGGGAGCAGTTTAGATGGGGGGATATTTTTTCAGTGAGGAGGGTCGAGAGGGTGGTTTCTTAAGGGAAAAGGTGTGTGGGGCGGTGTTTAAGAGGGGGAAGGGAAAAATGCCAGAGGTTAAAGATAGATTTAAAAAATGGTTTTGGGTGGGAAAAAACCCGGTGAGGTTTTGGGATGAGGTTTGGGTGGCAGTGGGTAAATTTAAAAGGTATGGGGGTTGGATTTGGGCCCCTAGAGAGGAGAGGTTTCATTTACTAACAGTGGGAAAAACAGGGGATGGGGAAATGTTTTACCAGGGGGCTGTGTCAGGGGAGGGTGGGGGTTTGGGGATGGAGGGGTTTTAAAGGGGGGTTTGTGGGGACGAGGGTGAAGTTTTTCTGATGAGGTTGATTTTTTTAAAAAATTTTTTGCAAAATCGTCCCCCTGAAGGAGAGATGGGGGGGGGGTGCTGGGGGGGGAAAGGAGAGAGTTGAAGGGGGTTGAAAAAAATGTCCCGGGGTTGTGAGACAAAGGGGGGCTATGAGAAATTGGGGAAGTAATCCTGTTTGGGGGTATGAAATGCAGACTTTAAAAAAGTGGGAAAGGGTTGTTTGTAAGAGGTGAAGTCGTCGGTGGAGGCGGTTTTCTTCCAGCGGCGTCAGCAATTCTGGAAGCCCCCCCAGGGTTGGTTTTTGGGGGAGGCGTGTGCCAGGGTTGTCTGTTGATGTTGCCCGGGGTTTTGTTGGTGTAGAGGAAACGACTGGCTCAAGGGGGGTGATGTTGTTTGTTTTTAGAAAGAAAGGGCTGGGTTGGGTTTTAATGAGGTATGGTAGAAAAAGGTCAAAAAGAATCGAGAGAGTGCGAGGGTTTAGGGGTTTTTTTGGTTTCCCGCGTGGGTTTTATAGATTTGAAAAAGGAAAAAGAGGTGGAGTGGAGGGTTTGGGGAAGGTAAAACAGTTTGTGGGTTTAGATTGGGGGGGATGGAAGTTTGAGATGGGAGATAGGGGGGAGAGGCGGGTGAAGATGAGGTCCCGTGGTGTTTCCCTCTCTGTGGGGGGACCAGAGGTCCACTGTGAGAGGCCAAAGGAAGAGGGAGAGGGGAGAGGGTTTTTTCGGCAGCAGGGGGGGTGGGCATCAATTGGGATGTTTTAAAACTCCCCTGACAATTGGGGATTCGGGGCAGAAAGTGGGAAGCCCGGGAAAAGAAGTGGGCAAGGGAAAAGGGGGGGTGGGAAGGGGCCCGGGGGGTGGTAGACCCAAACCACTTGCAGGTTGGAGGGGGAGTAGATGCGGACAGAGTGGGACCCCAAAAAGGGGGGGAGGGTAAGGGGGGGTAGAGGGGGGAATTGGAAAAAAAGTCAGGTGTCCCGAAAAGGAAAGGCCAACCCTCCCCCATGCTTGTTACCGGGGGGTGGAGTATGGGAAAATTTTTAGACCCCCAAAAGGAGAGTGCGGAAGGGGGAACAGTGTCAGAGGGGGTCAGCCCCGGGTTTTTGTTAGACCAAAAGGAAAAAATAATTTGTGAAAAGATAAAAGGGGTGTATGTAGGGGGGTTTGGGTTTCAAACAGAACGTGGGATTCCAGAGAGCTCCCCCCGGGGGAGAAAAGGGGTAAACTGGGGTCAAGGGAATGTGTTTAAGGGTTGGAGGGTTTAAAAGAGTTTTTTAGGGGTGGATGTTTTGGGGAATGCTAGAGGGCAACAGTTTTTGGAAAAGGGGGGAGGAGGCCCGGGGTTTGGAGTTTTAATTTCCCCCGCAGCCAGGAGCAGCAAATGAGAGGGGGGCAGGGGGGGAGTTTGGGTAGACCCGTATTTAGCTTGGGGGTTTTTTGGGGGGAAAGGGGCCCTGATGGGGAAAGAGGTTGGAAACAGAAGTCAGATGGAGGGAAGGGAAAGGGGGGGGAGATATAGAAATTTATTGCCCGGGAAAGGGGTGTGGGGATAGGGGAAAATTTGATTCAGGAAAATGGAGGGTTTAGGTAAGCAGGGAAGGAAAACATGGGGGGGAGAAAGGTTATCAGGGTAATAGCTGTAAAGAATTAAAAAGGGGTGTTACCTTCCCTCCCGGGGTTTAAATTCTTGGGTTTTAAATCTGGTTTTTAAATCTGCCACTTAGAACATGGCACTGGAAAAAAGGGGACTGCGGGCCCCAAATCCCCAGCGATCCCTTGTAGCCCGTGATGCCCCCTTATAGCCCTTTATGCCTCCCCCCGGGACCAGCAAAGCCCCCCTTGTAGCCGTGAAGCCCCCCCTGTAGCCAGTAGGGTGGCCCCTTTAGCCGGATGCCCCATTGTAGCCAGTAGAAATTCCCCCCCGTAGCCAGTGATGCCTCCCTTTTAGCCAGTGATTCCCTGTAGCCCGTGATGCCCCCTTTTAGGCCCAGGATGGGGCCCCCCTGCAGGGCCGTTATGCCCCCCCCGTAGCCCCGTGATGCCCCCATTGAGCCCTACCTGCCCCCCTAGCCAAGTGATGCCCCCCTGTAGCCCCTGATTCCCCTTTTTACCAGTGCATTTGGCCCCCGTACCAGTGGGTGCCCCCCCCGTAAACCAAAATTTTAAAAAAAAAAAAAGAAATACTCAAACCTTTAGTCCCCGCGTCCCCGGGCCGGAGCCTGAGCGGTGGGAAACTGTGGCGGTGGGGACAGTGCTTACCCCTTTTCACGCAGCTCCCAGGGGTCTCCCCCGGGGGCAAAAAACTGCCAGCCGAGGAGATAGAAAGTCGCAGGGGGCGCGGTTAAAGCTGTGGCCCCCCGCGAAGTGATACAGGGGGGAGTCCCCGGGCGGAACCCTTTCCCTCCCCCCTCCCCCTGTTTAAAAAGCTTTGCTGGCTCGAACGGGCGTTCTTAAAAAAAAGGCCCCCCCCCAAAGACCCGGGGTGATCCTCTGGCGGGGGGGCGGGGAGCGGGTGCGGCGCCCCCCCCGGGGGGGCGGGGCCGCGGCGCCCCCGGGGGATCCCCCTGCCCCGCTCGCCCCAAAGGGAACCCCCCCTGTGTGTAGGTCACGGCAGCAGCCCCAGAAACACAAAGAGGTTTAACCCAAAGGGACAAAGCAATTTTTGGAGGGGGTTTTTAAAAAAGGAGTGGCCCCAGGGGGGAATGACACAGTGGGGGTTTTGGTCACGGCAGCGCATGAGGGCAGACCGTGGGAAAAAGACCCGATTGTGTAGGTCCCCGGGGGAGCCCGCCCCAGCAGCAGGGATGAGATCAGGGCAGTGGCACCCAAAGACAGAAGTGTAGTGGTGACCCGGAGCAGCCACAGCAGCAGCATGAGGTTCAGACAGTGGACACCTTTACATTTTGGAGGGGGGCAAAAACAGGGGTAGGCCCAGAGTGGCACAATGGGCACGTGTGTAGGTTTACCGGGAGCGCCCCAAACAGGGAGCATAAGGTCAGACAGTGGGACCCAAAGACTAGTGTGGAGGTGGCAAAACCCGGGTAGGGCCCCAGAGTGGCACAATGACAGAGAGTTTGGGGGTGACAGGGAGGAGCAAACGCATGAGGTCAGGAAGAGTAGACAAAAAGACCAGTGTGTGGGGGTGAACCCCGGCAGCAAAAACAGTAACAGCAGCATGAGGTCAGAAAGTGGAACAATGACAGAGTGTGTAGGTCACGGCAGCAGCCACAGCAGCAGCATGAGGTCAGACAGTGGCACAATGACAGTGTGGAGGTCACAGCAGCAGCCACAGCAGCAGCATGAGATCAGAGAGTGGCACAATGACAAAGTGTGGAGGTGGGTGGCAATACCAGTCCCTGGTAAAGATGGTGGTAGGCAGATGGAGAAACTGTCAGCAGATGTGTGGCATCTGACGGGTGGTCGTCTCAGAATAGTGGCTGAGGCAGGTAGTTTGAATCCAGACTCATTTCTCAAAGATTTGATGAGGCGTCATGGCTGATGTAACCTGACGCCTAAGGCATTGGTGTGTGAAAATCCTGGCCGATCCACGCCTGATTCATCTTGACAAAGGTCAGTCGTTCCACATTTCCCGTGCACAAGCGGGTTCTCCTTGGGGTAACGATGGCCCTCGCCGCACTGAACACCCGCTCTGATGCCACACTACTGGCCGGGCAGGACAGCTTCTCCACTGCAAACTCGCCAAGTTGTGGCCATACATCCAGTTTGGCTGCCCAGTAGTCCAGCGGATCTTCTAACTGGGGTGGCAGAGTGCTGTCCAAGTAGGCCACCACCTGTTGGTTCAGGGACTGCTCCAGGTCCTGCTGCTGCTGGCGACTGCCCTCCTCACTAAGCGGATGAAGGAAGCTGCTCATCAGTGACTCCAGACTTAGGTTACTGCTGATGGAGCTGGTACTGCTCCTACCTCCCACCTTCCCCCAGCAGCCGCGGCAGTAGTACGTGAGGGCTGAGGAACCCCTCCGGTCAGACCTCTCAGAGGAGGGACGATGCCGCACATAGGCAGCGGCCAACTGACTACGGAGGATTTCCCTATAGTATTTGAGTTTGTCCTCCCTCTCAGCAGCTGGGAAAATGGCTCCCATTTTGTACCGGTAGCGAGGGTCCAATAGGGTGGAGAGCCAGAAGTCATCCCTCTACCGGATGGTGACTATTCGGCTGTCACTAGCCAGGCAAATCAGCATGCTGTGGGCCATCTGCACAAGTGACTCCGAGGGAGTCCCTGCCTCCATCTCCACTGTATACTGCCACGGTGCTTGCGGGTCATCTGCCTCGTCTTCCTCATCTCCATCTACCTCCTCCAGCTACTCCTGCTTCTCCTCTACTGTCACCTGGGTAGAAAATCCACTCATTTCACCAGACAATGCTTCTGCTCCAATGTCCTCCTCCTCTTCATCCTCCAGTTCAGTCCCCTCCGGACTCATGTGGCCATAAGATGTAGTAACCATGTCTCAAGTCCACGGCCTAGACAGATTTTTCAGCATCTGTTCCAGGACATGAAGCAGTGGAATGACGTTATTCATCCCGTAGTCCTGGCGACTGACAAATAACGTTGTCTCCTCGAATGGCCTCAGCAAACGGTAGGTGTCGCGCATGAGCTGCCACTGGCTGACATCAAAGTTACACAGGGGAGTACTCCTGTCCGCCTGGATCATAAAAAATCATTTATGGCCTTTCTCTGTTCATACAGTTGGCCCAACATGTGCAGGCTGGAATTCCAACAGGTGGAAACATCGCATATCAGCGTGTGTTGGGGGAGGCCGTTCTGCCGCTGCAACTTGAGGAGGTTTCCTGGCCATTTTCAGAATGTTCTGAAGATCGGTGGAAGACTTCAGGAACCTTTTCACAATCAGATTGAACACGTACGCCATGCAGGGCGCATGGACCATCCCTCCTCGGTGCAGCGCGGACACCATGTTCCTCCCATTGTCCGTCACCATGGTTCCGATTTGCAGTTGGCGCGGAGAAAGCCACACATCGATTTATTGCTGCATGACGCAGAGCAGTTCCTCCCTTGTGTGACTTCGCTCGCCGAGGCAAGCCAGGTGTAGTACTGCGTGACACCGCTGTGTCCTACACAGGTGGTATGATGGAGCAGTACTTGCAGTTCTGGCCTTACCGAGTGACCCCTGCTGCGACGTCCCCTTGCACGCTATGAATAAGGGTGTTACACCCGAAACGCGTAGGCATTTTTAGATCCCTGTAATGGAGTTTTAAAAGTTTTGAAAATAAAATATATACTTTTTATGTGAGGGAACTGGAGAATTTTTTGTTTTGAAGGTGAAAAACAACGTTTCTTTTACAGAGTACAACTGCAGAAAAATACTTAGTTAACCCTTGGATGTAAATTGCGCAAAAGAAATATGCTGCCAACAATTACCAGCTTTGTAGCGTCTTAAAACAGCATGCATTTTATGGAACACAACAACAGAAAAACTCGTAATTAACCTTCGGATATGAATTATGCTACAGCCAAAATGTCTTCTTTGGCGGAGAAAAACAACGTTTCTTTTACTGAATACGACTGCAGAAAAATACTTAGTTAACCCTTGGATGTAAATTGCGCAAAAGGAATGTGCTGCCAACAATTACCAGCTTTGTAGCGTGTTAGAATGGCGTGTATTTTACGGAACACAACAACAGAAAAACTCGTAATTAACCTTCGGATATGAATTATGCTACAGGCAAAATTTCTTCTTTGGCGTTGAAAAACAGCGTTTCTTTTAGTGACCACAACAGCAGAAAAACGCTTAATTAACCCCTGGATCTGAATTGCGCAAAAGAAATGAGCATCCAAAAATTAAGTGGTATTTGGATTGTAAAAACGCTGTTTCTTTAACTGAATACAACAGCAACAGGCTTAGATAACCCTTGGATATTCAATGTGCTGTGAGCAGATAGCATTAAAATGTATATGCAGCTGCACTGGACGCACACTGGACTTCAGTTCCAATACCCCAAAAAATCAGAATTAGAACATAAGAGAAGCAGTCTCTGAGACGAGCTGTCACCCCCCCCCCCCCCAAAAAAAATCGCTGTATAAAAATGAGTTCTTTAGTATGAGAAATCATGAGCAGCATCAGCTTCACTAGACAGCACAGTGAGAGGAGTGTGAGCTGCCAGCGTCGCGCCCAGACTTATATAGTGCGGTGACATCGCAGTATCCCGCCGGTCTCTGATTGGCTTCATCTCTGCACATGTCATTTAGGCTCCGCGTTTCTTCCTCCCAGACTTCTTTGCCCCATGTAACACCATGTGCTCGTAGCCATTTTATCAATTAAAAACACGCTTCGTTCACCCGAATTACCCCAAACTTCGACTTCGTTCAGAATCGAAGTTTTCCTGAAATTCTAAACTAATTCCACTTCGTTAGAATCAATTCGCCCATCTCTACTCTTTATATATTATTTAAAATATTAGACATCACCTTATACTTTTTTGACCCGTATAATGGCAGACAGTCACTCATCTCTTTAACCCCCTCTACTTAAGGAACAAGCTTATTTTTTCATTGTCATTTTCCAAAAGCCACCATTTTCATTAAGGTGGCTTTAAGGGAATGGGTTTTTTTTGCAGGATCATGTATCATTTTGGGGTACTGTTACTATTTTTTTTTTTTTTTTTGTTGAAATGCAAAAAAACAACAATGCTGTAATTTTTTGGGGGCTTTTCCAATATTTATCATGCAAAAAATAACTGGTTCACTGTAATTTACAGGTTGGTATAAAAACAACAACAGGAACACCCCTATTAAATGAAGAAATAATGCAGTCAAGAGAGATGTATCATCAGGTCAACTGATCAAAATGAATCTTTGTGATGCTTTATCATAGAGATTCTGCAGTAATTCAGATGTTCATATCGAGAAATAGAGTACTCCCTTTGACTATATTATTTAAAATATTAGACATCACCTTATACTTTTGTGACCTGTATAGTGGCAGAGAGTCACTCAACTCTTTAACCCCTTCTAATTTTCATAATTTAAAGTAGTTATTCCACATGGAACGTACAACTTCCACATAGTAGTACATTTCACATGCATTACCCGCAACATGGAATTATGTCTTTGCATATAAACTTTAAAATACAATTCCACCTGTTTAGGTATAGAATTGTGAGCTAATTAGTTTTTTTGTTAGATTTATCAATTTACCTTCCTTTTTCTAACACAGAGCTCCAAATGTTGTGCATAAAAATATAGTGAAAATATGGCATTCCATCACTAGGGGCAGTTTAGAAAATTACTGTTGGTGGTGTGGACCGTGGTATGTTTTATGCAAGAAATTTGCTCTGTGGGATAAAGTGATATGGAGAAATTAGTCAGCAAATAACTTAACTATATAGGTTGAAAAAAAATCTAATTGGTGTTTGATAATGGATGCTTACTTTAATCCTATAGGAGTGTTCTAATGAGTGCTTTTCAGTGCTTTAGGTCGTCATAAGATAGCTATGAGGTAATCATGTTGCAGAGTGAGGAGGGCATTGCTTGTGGACATCCTCCCAATTCATTTTCAAAAATCATTTGAACGCCTCTTTGAAAAGATTAAAAAAAAAAAAAAAAAAAAAAAAAAATAAAAAAAAAAAATATATATATATATATATATATATATATATATATATATATATATATATGTAAAGAAAAAATGCAGCACTCTTTCTGACAAAAACTTACAGTGGGTGCCAGCGTAAAATAGTCCTGACAAAGACCAAAGTATATGCACGAAAAATCCACAGCACTCCAGGTAGAATGAAAAAAACTAATCCTTTTTATTCACCCATGCAACTTGCAACGTTTCAACTCCACAATGGGGTCTTTCGCAAGCAATGTGATACACGCAAAAGGAGGGTATATAAACCCATAAATGTGATAACAATTCATAATTAACAATTAACATTCGTGATTAATAATAAACTTTTGAAAGTGATACAAACATATATTTCATATAAATCATATAACCAACATAATACACATGTTCCATTTCTAATCATAACCCATAGTTCAATAGTGCACACAAATCAAAAAAAGTGAGTAATAATCAAAATTAGTATAAAAATTAGTATAAATAAATAAGTGAAAGCACCTGCAAAAGGATTATTATAATAAAGAACCACTCACCCTAGAGAATAACAAAAAGTCCGATACCCGGCGTCCTTGCAGCGCTACTGCGCATGTCAATGACGTAAAAGGAACACATGATTGCCCATTCCCTCTGTCACACTACTGGCAATCCAAGACGCATGCGCGAAAATCGCGCACGCGTCATGCGTACTAAGGGCTGCCCTTACCTAAAATAAATGAAAACTCGTCATACCATCATACTGCGCAGTGGGGTTGAAACGTTGCAAGTTGCATGGGTGAATAAAAGGATTCGTTTTTTTCATTCTACTTGGAGTGCTGTGGATTCTTCGTTTATTTTTATATATATATATATATATATATATATATATATATATATATATATATATATATATATATATATGTGTGTATGTATATGCTTTTAGAATGGTTTTGAAGAGGAGGGTCTACAGAGCAAAATACTATAAAAGATTACATTTGTTCATTTAATTTTAGGTACAAATTGGTTTCCGAAAGTCATTATCTCAAGTGTTCATTAAGTGGAAGATGGAATGGTACTGTTCCTGTTTGTGAAGGTAAAATATTAAATAATTCAAATATAAAGTTGTCTGTTTGCATCATAAAAACATTTTTTTCTAAAACAAGTTCCACAAAATTATCTATTAACATACAGTATATGTACTACAATTTGTCACGGCACCTCCCGCTCCTCGGCCCGCGGGCCGCGGGCTCACCCGTGACCCCCTCCCCGGGTGCCCACCGGGTCGGGTGCCGCCGCTGGCGCGGGACGAGCCGGGGGTCCGCAACTGCCAGGGACTCACCTAACCTCGCTCCTGTGCCGTCCGCGTCACTCTGCCGGCCGAGGCGCGCGTGCCTGTGTCCTAAGGCGCGCGCGCGCTCGTTCTCGAGGATTTAAAGGGCCAGCACCCCGTTAATTGGCTAATGGCCAGGCGCTTCCCCTACTTAAGGTACGTCCCACTAACACTCCTAGCTGGATCTATGTTGCCTCGTGCCTTAGCTAAAGCATTCCCGATGTGTATTCTCGCCTTTCCGTGTACCAGACCTCTTGCTACGTTACTCGACTCCGAACCTCTGCCACCTGCCCCGACCTTCCTGCCTGTCCACGACCTCGAACCATTGCCGCCTGTCCTGACCTTCTGCCTGCCCACGACTACGATTCTCGGACTACGATTCGGTACCATGCTGCACCTCGGCTGCCACCGCAAGCAAGTCACGTCAGGGGGGACGACCTGGTAGCCTCACGCCGCAGCAAGTCCATCCCGCTTTGCGGCGGGCTCTGGTGAAAACCGGGGGCTACTTAGATTCCGTTCCCTGGCGTGGCTTAGCTACCATCGCTTGCGGTGGTCCGGCGGATCCACTACCCAGCCCTTACACAATTGCCTTTTCTCAGTGGTTATAAATTAAAGGGGTTGTCCACCTTTTATTGTTTTTATTTATCATGTATTTAATAGGACTCATTCCATTTTGTAATATACTTGTAATGCAAATTCTGCTCATATACATCTTTAATAGCAGTGGTTCAGCTCACATTCCTGTCCACAATATGGACAATCTGTATGGTCATGGTGATCCACCACATACAAGTCACGTGACCCCTGGTATTCAGGTAACAGTAATTTATTCTAGAGCAGAATTTCTCCAGTATAACTACCTTTAGCATAATCTTATTCATACCTGTCAGTGTCTATATAGAAGCCGGTCACACATTCTATTCTCTGGGCGACATGTATGATCGGGCTTACGCCCGTTTTTTGGCGTATACTGCGCCTCCCAGCCCGAATCCCGCTGTCGGACGCGGGGATTCAGTGTTAGGCGCAGCGTTCGCCACTTTCAGCTGCGCCCCGCATGAAGGGGCGGGCAGTGGGCGCGGGGTAGGCGTTCCGGGGCGGGACGCGGCGCGCTCGAAAACTCCGAGGCATGTACGATGGCGAGTTGGCAAAGCGAGGCGCAGTGCAGCGCTCGGCAGCTCCGACAAGCAGACCTGGTTTTTTTTGGTCTAAATGCTCCAGCAGAGGCAAAGTGAAGCAGGATCGGAACATGCGAGGAAGCAGATAGAAGATCGCGACAGAAATCTCGGCGCTCCGCTCCGTGCAGCAGGAGTATGATTCCGAAAAAATCGCCTTTATAAAGGCGGAAAACAGTGTCAGAAAAGAGCTGAACCTCAAAAATAAACATAATAAAAAAAAAAAAACACTTTCCTAAACTCTAGAACGGCGCAATATCAAGAATTATGATATTGTAAATTGCCGGGAAATACAGTAATTCAAATTCTGAAACCTATTCTCATTGGTCGGCATAAACCGGCCAATCAGAATAGGAGCGACAGTGAACCATTAAAACCTATGGGGAAGGATTGACCAGTCAAAATACAGTAAAAATGCTGAAAAGAGCTGATTGGTTAAGCTACCGAGGACTTGGCTAGCTCAGCCAATCACAATAGGAGCGACAGAGACCCATTAAAACCTATGGAGAACTATTGACCAATCAGAATAGGAGCGACAAAGACCATTCTAGTCTATGGAGAAGTTTAGACCAATCAGAATCCACGGCGTGATAATTCAAAATACAGTAAAAAGACAGAAAAGAGCTGAGTGGCTGAGCTACCGGTGGCGTGGATATCCCAGCCAATCAGAGCGCGAGCTACTTCTCCTCTTCTAGTCTCTGGAGAGATGGGCGCTCTGAAATCTCGGCGCTCAGCGCTGTGCGGCATGAAGTATTAATAAAAAAATCATTTTTATTAAGTGTAAAACATTATCAGATAAAGAGCAGAACCCTTCTTTACAAATAAAGCAGTTAAAAACCCGAACAACGCGTTTGTCGCCGAGACCGGCGCTACATAGGGAATTGCAATAGAGAGAATTGTCGGGAAATACAGTAATTCAAATTGTTTAAGCTATTCTCATTGGTCGGCATAAACCAGCCAATCAGAATAGGAGCGACAATGTCCCATTATATCCTATGGAGAAAAATTGACCAATCATATTCAAAGGCGGGACAGTTCAAAATACAGTTAAAAATGCAGAACGAGCTGATTGGTTGAAGCGGCGGGGGCTCGTCCAGCTTAGCCAATCAGAGCACTGAGCTACTTTCTCATAGAGTTCTATGGGGAAAAGAAATTCTGAGCGCGCTCTGTGATTGGCTAAGTTAAAAGAGGCGTCGTTATTTGGACCAATGGGAGGAGCGAGCGACGCTCCTATGGGTTTTATAATGCAATCTGAAATAATAACTGTACATGGCCGAAATCAAATTATAAACTACAGAAGTTTGTCCCGATGTGTATATAAAACGAATAATAATATGGGGTAACGAAAAAAAAATATTAAATCAATAAAATCATGTTTATTTCTTTATTTTCGTTGCACCCATACTATTGATTCTTGGCTAACGAAAATAAAGAAATAAACCTGATTTTATTGATTTAATATTTTTTTTTCGTTACCCCCATATTATTATTCGCTGATTGGCTGGGATATCCAAGCCACCGCTAGCTCAGCCAATCAACTCTTTTCTGTCTTTTTACTGTATTTTGAACTGTCCCACCTTTGATTTTGATTGGTCCAAACTTCTCCATAGGATATAATGGGACTTTGTCGCTCCTATTCTGATTGGTTAATACTCCTTCATAGGTTAGAATGGGCCACTGTCGCTCCTATTCTGATTGGTCCAAACTTCTCCATAGGATATAATGGGTCTTTGTCGCTCCTATTCTGATTGGCTGGCTTCTGCCGACCAATGAGAATAGCTTAAACAATTTGAATTACTGTATTTCCCGGCAATTCTCTCTATTGCAATTCCCTATGTAGCGCCGGTCTCGGCGACAAACGTGTTGTTCGGGTTTTTAACTGCTTTATTTGTAAAGAAGGGTTCGGCTCTTTATCTGATAATGTTTTACATTTAATAAAAATAATTTTTTTATTAATACTTCATGCCGCACGGCGCTGAGCACCGAGATTGCATTGCGCCCATCTCTCCATAGACTATAATGGGAGAAGTAGCTCGCGCTCTGATTGGCTGGGATAGCCAAGCCCCTGCTAGCTCAGCCAATCACCTCTTTTCAGCATTTTTACAGTATTTTGAACTGTCCCGCCGTGGATTCTGATTGGTCTAAACTTCTCCATAGGCTAGAATGGGTCTCTGTCGCTCCTATTCTGATTGGCTGAGCTAGCCAAGTCCCCGGTAGCTTAACCAATCAGCTCTTTTCAGCATTTTTACTGTAATTTTGAACTATCCCGCCATGGATTTCTGATTGGTCTAAACTTCCCCATAGGTTTTAATGGTTCACTGTCGCTCCTATTCTGATTGGCCGGTTTATGTCGACAATCAGAATAGCTTTCTGAATTTGAATTACTGTATTTCCCGGCAATTTCCAATATCCTAATTCTTGAATTAGGATATTGGAAAGTGATTTTGTTTTATGTTATTTTTTATTTTTTAGGTTTCACCTCTTTTCCTGAGAATGTTGAACGCCTTTATAAAGGCGATTTTTGATTCATACTCCGCACCAACATGTGGAATGATTTCTCGCTGTTCCAGCCTGTCTCGCATCGGAACTGTTTTTCGGCGCAGTCCCGCACGGCGTCTAAGACCCACACTGCGCCCATGTCCCCGCACTGTGCCCACACATACTGGCGAGGCGCAGGGAACTTTTCCCCGCATGTATGAGTGCGCTACCTCCGGTGGCGAATCTTAGGCGCAGCGCCGCACTGTGCCTCGGTCCCCGCACTGCGCCCCACCCACTAGCGAGGTGCGGCGGACTTTTCCCTGCGTGTATGAGTGCACTACCTCCGGCGCCGAATCATAGGCGCAGCCCCGCACTGCTCCTCGGACCCGCACTGCGCCTAAAACACTGGCGAGGCGCAGCGGACTTTACATGCTATGTATCAGCGCGCCCCGGCTCCAACATAAATCAGGCGCAGATTCCGCCGGGAAACTGGCGGAAAGGTGCGCCCCGACCCGGCGAGATTCATACATGTCCCCCTCTGTCTTTTGTGTGTTTTATGTTTTTTTTCAGTTAACGTTACTAAAGGGACACTACTCACATACACCCTTTTCTGATGGATGTGAGAGACAGCAGTTAATCCACACAGTGAAAAAGTTGCTGGAATAACTACATTAATAAGAGTCATTTCCCTGTTACACCCATTCAGTTGCCCTTTAGATGTCATGTAACCCTGCTGTTAACTGACTGCCAGGAGGTCACATAACTGAAGCCATGTTTAGGTTACTACCTTCAGGACAGTTGCCCACTCTGTGCTCTCGGGTCACACTGCGCACTGCTATTCTCATTTGGGTCTCACTATGTTCTATCTCTTCTGTTCTCTCTATGGATGATACTGTGAGTCAGAGGTAGATAAAACAGCTCTGTAGCCTGTCCTATCACACTGCCGGCTAGTGGGAAGGAGATTCCCTATTTTTGCTGCTAAAACGAACTTTTGTTCTTAACCAGTAAGAGGACTCTCTAGAACCTGACCTGCTGCTGTCCCCCGCTAAGCTTGTTAACCTCTTCCATACCTGTACATAGGAATCAGAAGTCTAGATATAAATATATACATATATATATACACACACATACATACGCACACATACACACACATTTCACATTCCTTCATTCTTCCTGCATTGTTATACCTTGGGTATAAAACCAGAATTTTTAATACACATGAGAAAATTGTGTGATTTCCTATTGTAAACATAATAAATAAAAACCTATAAAAAGTTAATAGGACATTTAATCAGTACTAGTGTTGTCGCAATTTAGAGCTTTTGCTTGTACTCCTAAGACTTCTGAATGACAGTGATTAATCCAATATTCTTATATCTCAACCTAACTGGGCAGGTATTCTGCTTTGGGATGGCAAAATGTAGTATTTAATCAACCTGGTTCAGGTGTAACTGCATTAAATCCATTTGACCATCTCCCACAGCATGGGATCAAAGATTGCTATCTTGGAGGTTTTCTGTCTTATTTTTGAAGCATTGCTTTTAGAGGAGATTATATCTATATGTGCTATATCGTAAAGAATGGGGGCTAGGGGCACATAAACCCAATTTTTCTATGTACAGGCTCTGTGTATATGATGTTGCCATGTGAATGAGGCTTAATACATCTTTTTGTGGTGGATAATTTCATAGTTATGTTCTGGTCCACCGGGAATGTTCAACATGCATCAGGCATAATGTTAATATAAAGAGTACTTTAACCAGCAAGCTTAAAGGGGTTGTCTCACTACAAGGATTGCTTTTTATGTTACAGATCTTGCAAAAACAAGTCACTATGCAATATGTGTCTATTAACATATAGGCTGCCAGCACTGGTTGCTACAGATACAGCCCTGGCTTCTAGTGCAGTCTAGTGGAAACCAGTAAACACGCCCCTGAATTCAAAGTGAAGGAAAGAAAACAGGACTGAGGAAAATGAATCAATGTAGTGAGACAACCCAATTTATGTGAACTGTAGTACTGTAGAATACTCTGCCACTGCTGTGTAAAGAAAAAAGTCCTCTTTGCAAGTTCAGTCTGCACCTTTCTCTTTTAAAAGAGAAACTGTGTTCACACTTGGAATAACTGCATGCATTTTTGTTAAATGCAGGTAGTTCTGTAATAAACTTCAGTTACCTTAGGGCTTGTTCACATGACGTTTTTGTGATCCGTTTTACGGATCCGCAAAACAAATCTAAGAATTGTCAGTGTGATTAACATTGCTTTCAATGGTAAAAGCCATCGCTGTTCACACGAGTGATTGCCGATGCGCTTTTCGCGATCCGCTTTTCGGATGCGTTTTAAGAATTGACATGTCAATTCTTCTTGCGTATTAAGCAAGAGAAATCCCCCTCGGAAATAATGGAGTGCGCTTTTGGCATCCTGAACGCGGATCCACACGGGCACCATACATTTGGGTGCGTTTTGGATCCGCTTTCGATGCCAAAAACGTATCCGTAAAACGCATTGGATTTAAATTAAATATAAAATTTGAATATTATGTTTGGGTATATTTAGCTTATAAATGTATATAAATATATTTTTTATATAAATGTATAGAATTTTATATAGAACGTATATAATAGTATATTTATATGTATAAAAAATAGTTTGTATAATATTTATATATAATATAAATGTATATAATAGTACATAAATGTATATTTATATAACTGTAATATAAATTTTATATATGGTACTAAATATATATTAGTTTATAAATATTTATTTATAAAATGATTTAGTTTATCAATGATTGTGATTAATTAATGTACATGGGGTGGGTTTGAAAACTATTGGTTGATTAAAAAAAAAAAATAGGGGGGCGGGTTCTACAATCATAGGTGTATGTACAGTTGATTGACACTAGGAAAAAAAAGTTTTTTTCTTGGTCATTGATAGGTTATGTTATATTTAAATTGCAGTTTGGTAGGTTGATTTAAATAAAGCATTGAAAAAGCGGATCCAAAAAACGGATCCGTAAAACCAATGCAAAACGCATCCAATACGCATCCAAAAAAGCATCAGCTGTTGCGTTTTCTGGATCCGCTTTTTGGATGCAGTTTGCATCCAGTTTTCGCAGGTTAAAAACGGATCCGTAAAACCCCTTGCAAAACGGATCCAAAACGTCGTGTGAACAAGCCCTTACACTGAAGCAGTAGCACAATGTGTGAACTGAGCCCTTGAGGGCAACCTTTTAAGCTACATTGTTATAATTTTAAGTAGGTGTTAAGTCTTTCTAATAAATTTGGCAGTATTGAGGTTATCATGCTCCTTGTTTTTGAATGTCAGTAGACCACAATTTATTATGAAACATATTCCACTTCTCTGTCTAATTTTATGCAATACTACATACATGAACTTTTTGGCATTTTATTTATTTATTGAATTTAACACAATTTTATTGATTTGTTTTTCAGTCCAAAAATGTTTACCGCCTGAAGATCTTAAAGATGGATCATACAGCCTTAAGAAAGAGGAGTATGCCTACAGTGAATCTGTGATATACAAGTGTAATACTTTACAACTTGTTGGAAATGCAGCAGTTTTCTGTTCAGATGAAGGAAAATGGTCATCTGGTGCACCACAGTGTAAAGGTTAGAATTATCTATTTGTCAGGAAAATATCTCACATTTGGTATATTCGGACTGAATAGAATTGGTTAGGCTTTGTTTTTTTATTTTTAGGTGTGAAGGTTTTTACATTTTTAATAGAGCATAAGACTATTTTGCTAGTGATTTCTCTTAGTATTTTTGAAATCTGATGCTCAGGATTATGGAAAAAGTAGATTCTTACTAGTTTTTAGCACATTTAAGGTGAGCCATTTTATTGCAGCTTTATAACATTAATTGAGTTCCCAGTATTAGAAAAAAGTCCGCTTTCTGACCAAAAAACCATGCCACTTTTGTCCATGTACTTTGCCTATGGTTTTAACTCAGCCACACAAATTCACTTGAATGGGAATGAGCTGCAATACCAGATACAATCAATGAACTAAAGTTAAACCTATTGTTCAACATCATTAGAAAAAAGGGTAGAGTTGAGATACTATTTAACAAAGGGTTGGTTTAAATTCAGTAAACATACATTAATGTTGTTTTAATACTACATTAATACATCATCTCAATATATAATATGTATGAGAACAATAAAGGACATGACATGACAAGCTGATTTAAGATTATTTGCAGGTGACTATAAGGCTGTGTTCACACGGCTTATTCACGGCGGATTTGTGCGCCGTATTGAGCGCACAAATCCGCCGTGAATACGGGGCGGGACAGGGGCGGGGCCGGAGCGCGGCGGGGCGCCGCTCCCGGCCCCATAGACAATGCATTGTTTACGGCGCGTCCGCGCCGTAAATAATGTGCATGTCACTTTCTCCCCCCGCGGCGGATTTGCCGAGCGGGGAGGAGCGACGGAATCCACTGTTCCCTATGAGAGCAGTGGATTACCGTAATGACTCCGACGGATTGGCGCCGTATTGAAGCGCAAATCCGGCGCGGAATACGGCGCCAATCCGTCGGCAAATAAGCCGTGTGAACGGGCCCTAATAGTGATTTTAAATTGTAAAAAAAAATAGGATACCTTCTCTGAACCACAATGAACCTAAGAGAAGTTGATTAGGAACAAAATATATATTTATTTAAAATATGGAGGTTGCATCAACCAGTTGGAAGACGGTTTATATTTTCATACTAGTATTTATCTACAAATAAATAAAAATACTTTATTGCTCTATGTATGGGTGATTGAAGCATACTGTGTACAGTGGCATACCCTAGAAGAAACTTAGAGGTTGGCGACTAGTTGTCATGGCAGCTAGGGACCTATTGAAGGTCCGTAGGTCTGCCATCTACCTACTCCTATTATACTCTTTAAACATGTACATGCCAAAAAATTAAAGTCAGAGCAAAAAGAGGAGACAAAAAGAGGATGTAGGTGGGGTCACTGCTGAGCTGGGCAGACCAAGTGCAGATGTAGGCAGTGTCATTACTGTTAATACATCAATTGATATAATAAATTAGGTGAGTGTAGAAATGGTGCAAACCAAGTTAAATAATCTTCATGTGAGCAAGGCTCCAGGCCCAAATGGCTTACACTCAAGAATTCTTAAAGAACTCAGCTGAGTTGTTTCTGTGCTTCTGTACATCATATTTAGAGATTCTCTGGTGACTGGTATAGTACCAGGAGACTTGCACAAAGTAAATGTGGTTCCCATCCTTAAAAAGGGTTTTAGGTGTTGTCCAGGTAATTATGGACCAGTACGTTTAACATATATTGTAGGAAAACTGTTTGAGGGGCTCATAAGGGATTATATACAGGATTATTTGGCTGAATATAATATTATAAACAATTGTCAGCATTTTTTTACTAAGACTAGACCAACCTGATCTGTTTTTATGAAGAGATGAGTAGAAGTCAGGATAGCAGGGTGGCTGTGGATAAAGGGGGACATGCATGAAAACTGTCTAGATCTTTTTTTGCCCACAGCAACCAATCAGAGGTCCCCTTTCATTTTTTCAGAACACTATATGAAATGAAAAGGGAACTCTTGGTTGCTATGGGCAACAAATACAGTCTTAGACCTAGACCGTTCTCATACATGTCCCCCATTATGTTTTTAGACTTCGCAAAGGTGTTTGACACTGTCCTTCATAAGCGTCTGTTAGGTAAAATAAAGTCTGTTGGGTTAGAAATAACAGTGGGTAATTGGATTAAAAACCAACTATCGGATTGTCCTCAGAGAGTGATGACAAATTATTCCTTCTCCAAATGGTCCCCGATTATAAGTGGTGTACTAGGTCCTCTTTTATTCAATGTATTTATCAATGATATAGTGGAGAGGATTAATAGCACGATTTCTATTTTTGCAGATGACACCAAGCTATGTAGTGTAATGTAGTCTATGGAAGGATATACTGAGTGTTTGGGTTGTCCACGAGGCAAATGAGGTTCAGTGTGGATAAATGTAAAGTTCTGCATCTGGGAACTAACAATCTGTATGAACCACATGTCCTAGGGGTAAAAAAAATTGGAGAATCGCTTTTTGAAAGGAAACTGATGTAGGTAGATCTAGACATAGAACACATGGAATTCAAACACTGCCTCTAAGGCAAGCAAAAATCCATGTTTTTAAAAAAAAAAGGCATGGACTCGCGAGGCATGGATGTAATATTACCATTATATAAAAGTATTGGTATGTTCATTGGATATGTATTCATTCCCGGGTCCCGTTTAAGAAATATTTTAGGAGTGGGGAAAAAGCAACAAAGAGCAACCAAACAATAAGGGGAAAAAACTTTTTTATAAGAGAGGTTTAAAAGAATAAACTTTTTTAGTCTTTAGAAAAAAAGGGGCCCGGGGGGGAATGATTAATTTATATACTATATAAAAAGGTCCTAAAAAAGTTTAAAGAAAATTTTTTATGTGAAACCTCACAAAAACAAAAAGAATTTCCTTTTTGGGGAAAAATTTCGTCACCATAAGAACTGTAAAATTTTTTGGGAAAAAAACCTGCCTAAAATGCGGTTTAAAAGCAGGAAAAGTTGCAGGTTTCAAAAAAAGCTAAGTTAACCACTTACTATTAAAAAATATTAATAATTATGTAGCCATATTAAAAAAATCGGGTTTCCCGTTGATGGCAAATTAGGATCAGGAAAAGAAAAATCCCTTTAGGGCCGATAGGATTTCCATAATTTTGGGCTAAAGTCTTCTTCACAGGGGAAAAATAAGTTTAAAAAAAAAATTCCCTTTCCCACCCCCTTTATCCACATCTTTTTTGGTTAACTTTTTTTTTAAAAAGAAATCAAATTTTTAAACCCTGTTTGAGGCAGGGTGTCATAGAAGGGGTATTTTTTTTTTAAAACAATCGCAACAAAATTTCTATTTTTAAATATTGTAACGATCAAACAGCCCAAAAAGGGGGAAGGGGAAACCCCAAAAGGGAGCAAATTTGATTTTAAAAAAAAAAAAAGAAAAGAAAATATAAAGAAGTATTAAAAGTTTTAAAAAAACCCCCTTTTTCCCAAAAATTTCAACCAAAAAACAATAAAAAGGTGAAAAATTACCCCTAAAATTTGGGATTTTAACGTCATTAAAACCCGTTTATATATTTTAAAAAAAAAACATTTTCAACCCCATGGTTAACGCTATTTAAAAAAAAAGAAAACCCAACACCATAAAAGGGGTTGTTTTTGGTCAAATTCGTCGCCCAAAAAAATTTTAAAAAAAGATTTAATCAAAAAGGCATCCCAAAAAGAGGTAGCAATAAAAACTACACTTTAGCTGGGAAATAATAAGCCCACCCTCAGAACCATAGATGGAAAAATGTAAAAGTTATTGGTAGTAAAACATACTTAAAACTCTAAATCTTTGAATTTAAAATAATAACAATAATGTGACATTAATACCACACAGTGTACTGTAAAAAAAAAAAAAAACACACCACCCCAAAACAAAATGGTGTACTTGCATTTTTTTTTACATTGTCTGTACTGCACAATATTTTAACTGTTGATCACCATGCCTGGCTGTGCCCGCTTACAGTAGGGTGGTGTTTGAATATTTAAATTTTATTATTATTAAATGAGAGAAACAAAATAGCAACTTTCCAGACACCTTCATGACACCATTTTATACCTAAGCATCTGAATGGACAGGCCGCCTGTCTATCCTCAGGTTGGTTGTTAATTAGAATGCAATGCAAAATGTATTTCCTTTCCTTTTCTGTATATATATAGAAATCCCGCCAGCCCACATACAATATCCGCTTACAAAATTTCCCTTGGTCACGCACCACGGCACTTTCCAAAATAAACAACACTATAACCACAAACTAAAGCAAAAAGTGATGTAGATAAACCCCTCATTACAGAGTCAGGGACAGGTATGTAGTCCCTTGACAACCAGGGGCAAGTCTATGCTGCCATTATACAAGTTCCAATATAACGTAAAACACTGCCATGTAGAGATCACATAGTGGTCAGACACCAGCTCAGATATAACCTACAACACCACCATATAGAGACCACAGAGTGGTCAAACACCAGCTCAGGTATAACCTACAACACCACCATATAGAGACCACAGAGTGGTCAAACAGTAGCTCAGGTATAACCTACAACACCACCATACAAAGACCACATAGTGATCAGACACCAGCTCAGGTATAACCTACAACACTGCCATATAGAGACCACATAGAGGTCAGACACCAGCTCAGGTCACATCACATTACAGTGAATACAGCACTGATCCAATACAGAAGCAAAATAAACCCTGACATTCAGAGACTCACAGGAGACCTTATCTCTGATGGGAGTTATTCTCTTGTCCTTTTCTTCTCCATCTGGCCCAAACCTCCATGATGTCTTCTCTGATAAGTCATTTTGTTCCCTTTTTTTTTCTCCGTCCGGTACAGAATGCAATGATGTCATCTCCTGACCACTACTTGTCCCTGTAGAATTTACCACAAGAACATCTTAAACTCCTCTCTTTTCCAGCACTTTCCACCTCTGTACAAACGCACCATTCATAAAGCCCCAAATAGCAAAAGTTTCCCCTTTGGTGTCTCGTACAGTAATTGTGCCCCAAACAGCGAAACTGCACCCAGCCAGAAATAGAGCCCCCATTTGTGCCACCAGTAGGTAGGTCCACACCCCATATAGTAGACAGGTACTTAGATGCTTTTTTTAGGTATGTTTGACCCTAAAAATTATAAATTAAAAAAGTCAGATAAGTGGCATGGAAATAAATAGGCCCCCATTAGGTACCTATACGAGCCCCCCAGTAGGCAGGTAAGTATTTAGACCTACTACAGTAGATCGGTACCCTCTGAATACAGCTAAATAGGCCCCCTCAGTTTATTCATTCAGTAAATAAAGATGTACATAATCCCCAATTAGGTAGCCCCCTTCTGCAACAGGACTTTTCCTTTTTGAAACTTAGGGTATGTTCACACAGCGTAATGTGTCACATTACATCGGATGTTTTAGAAGAATGTGCTGGCCAGCGTGTACTTCTAAAGCACTATGTGCCAGCTTCCATATACTTTCACTTTTCCAGGCAGGTAACCAGTTCTCTCCGTGACAAGGTAAGGTATGTTTTACTCTGAAACAATACAGTGTTTCAGAGAAAACCCACTTAAGAGCTAAGCCAAGAAGAGGGAAAAGTGTCCGATATGCTTAGCCTCACTAACAGATCTCTTCCATGTTTGCATACAGAGACTTGTCAGTTAAACTGAACTGAAAAGGGGGAGAAGCTACACATCAGACTCCTCTCCCTGTGCCAATAATCTTCTCCCCATGTCTAGCTCATTTTCCTCGTTTTCAGGACAAATGGACAGGCCCGACATGTTCCATATGTTCCACATGTCGGGCTTGTCCCTTTGTCCTGAAAACGAGGACCTTCAAAAGCTCCTCAACATGTCTTGAATTTCATCCATGATTTTACCAACTGCAAGACCTCAGGTCTTGTATATCTATACCATTGTAAAACGATGGAAAACCGCACTAAATGCAGAGCTATTTTTTCTGTTCAAATAAAGACATTAGCAGAAACCAGGTTGTCCCTATTATTGTCAATAAGTTCTGTGGGGTGCTGTTGGAGGCTGTTATAAAATGGATCCGTCACAGACATTATTTTCTTTTTTCTATTCCTATGATGGAACAAAAAAAAAAGGAAATAACAGCGCAAATGTGTACCACACCTAGCAGTACTGAATTATGAGCACAATATTTAACACAATTTTGATATTTCTTTTACAGCTGTCTGCACATCTCCTCCTAAACTTGACTTTGCTGTGCTAGAGGAAGAGTATACTCACCAAGAGTTTTTTGATCATGGAAAATCTGTTCAGTACAAATGTCGCCCAGGTTTTGTTTCTGTCACTGGCAAGACCAATAAACTGACATGTCTCCAGGACCTCAAATGGTCACAGCATGAGTTATTTTGCACACGTAAGTGTATTTTATCACCTATTAATGTTATTTACCATCTATTATCTATGTAATCATTTAAAACATAGGTATTTTTTTTATCTTGAGGAACAATGCCCAAACCCAGGGTTTCTCAGTATTCAGATCTAGTCTGTGAGATAATCCAGTAGCAAGTATTCAATGTAATTCCTGCAGAACCACCAAGTGGAAAATAAAGTGTCCGAGGTTGCTTTGAAAAAACATTTTAGCAGCCAATGCAGGAGGAGAAGCCAAATGCTACTGTAGGTTCACACTCAAACTTACATATGCATTTTGGTTTAGTGACTGAACTAACCAAGCCAAGTGGCCATAGTTGTAGGAGAAAGACCTGTTGAAGGCCAGTCGGGAATAGAACTCTGTGATTGGAAATGGCATTAACCAGGTAAAGGCAGGGGAACTCCCAAAGAAAAAAACTCAAATTAAAAAATAAGGCAGAGCAGTCAGAGTGGATCCTCAGTTCTTCAGGCAAACCTGAGCTCAAGACGGCTCCATAGAAAATTCAATGTACTGCCATACATGTGATTGAAGAGTTATTGATGTTAATTTAAAGCTACAAAAGGTGTTTGCAACTGTTAACTTTTTTAAAGTTCGTCTTAAAATGATGATACGGCATTAAAGTCACAATAATTTGCTTAGCCGGACTGCATGTTCTGGTAATTGTCCTTCATTGTTCATGGTGTTGTGCCTTGGTGACCATCTATGAGTGAAAAGACACGTCATCTATGTACTGTTTAGAGTGTCTGGCCCTGAGAAGTAACACCAGCGGTAACACCATTAGCAGGTCTCACACCATAGAAATGTGACATAAAATGTGCCAATATGTGGTACATTTTGTCTCATTGTGGCGCAGAGACATTTTTTTATTGTCACGTTTTCTAACGCAGGGATTAGAAATGCAGGGTAATGGTGGATCCTCTGTGATAACCACGAGTGTAAATAGTAGGCTACTCGCGGTGACAGCTGAAGTGCAGGAAAAGGGGACCGTTTATAGGCAGAGGTGACAGGTCACAGCCGGTGTAGCTGTAGATGGATAGCAGAGTCCCAGACAGGTAACAGGCAGGTACAATGTCAGGGAATAGACTAAGCGCTGGGTAGTGCAGGGTTAACACAAGTAATCACAGGTAAACTGGTGCAGCAGCAATACAGTAGCCAGGGGTCAGGATCCTAGGAAGAGCATCAACGGACTGACCAGGAGCAAAGGCAGTAAGTTCCATTTATACAAAAGGTCACAGGTCAGAGGCGGGGTAATTGAGATACTGTCCTTTTAAGTACCCATATACTGCCACATGCGTGCCTTAGGGGGCTCTAGGGGGCTCACATGTGTGCAGGGGAAGGTAGAGAGGACAGGTGTGAGCAGGAGTGTGGACAGGTGAGTATATCTCAGCCACTGGTACAGGTAAAAAACAGGGACTGGATGCGCCGCAGGGACAGAAACCCCAGCAGAGGCACCAACAGTGGCGCATGCATGGGTACGTCCACGGTTGAGGGCACAGACTGGCGTGATCCATGACAGTATCCCCTTCTTAAGCCCTTCCTTCAGTGCTAGCTGGGTACCCCAAAAACAACCTGAGGTAACCACCTCCTCCTCGGTATCCCAAGAACTTTCTTCAGAGGAGATGTCTAGCCAGTCCCAGTTAATTTCTTGGTCTTGGGGAGCAGAAACAGAACAAATGGTAGGCAGGGGGAGAAGTGGGTGGGACTCTGAGATGACTGGAGAGTTCAGAAAATCTTCTTGGACTTGGGACTCTAAAGCTGGCACAACAGAAGAAACAGGCAGGGGTGCAGGTGGACGGGATTACACTATATGAGCATGCTTGAGGCAGCGTGAGTGGCAATACTCACCCCACTGGACGTCACCCATTTTCCAACCCAATGAGTGTGAAGCTGAAACCACGGAAGACCCAGAAGAACAGAATCAGAAGAACTTGGCAGAACAAGATTTCCTCCTTATGAGAACTTCCCACTTTAAGACACAGAGGCTTTGTATGGTAGACTCCTGGTTCCTTCAGAATCTCCCGATTGATGGAGGACAAACACAGCAGTTTAGCAAGATGGGAGACAGGCAGGCAATACATGTCTAGCAGATACGGGTGGATAAAGTTCTCAGAAGAACCAGAGTCCAACAGAGCAGGAACTTGACACATAGAGCCAGAATCAAAACTGAGAGTGACCGGTGTGTTCAGACAAAAAATGTATGCTCAGGGTTACCCCACCTACATAACTTTGACACTGGGATTTCCAGAGCGTAGTTGGGAGGACTGGGCAGTTTTTCAGGTCGTGCTTGGCTCTGGCACAGTATAGAAACTATTTCTGTCTGCGCCAGCAGGTGCGTTCCTTCAGGATTAGATGAGCATTATTCTCCTCCATTGGTTCATGTTGAAGGAACGCAGGTGCCTGGTGAGGTAGACTTGGGGAAACAGGTACAAGGAAAGATGGCTTGCAAGGACGGAAGGGAATTGGTTGCTGATGAAGTTCTAGTTCTCTTTCAGCAAACCGTATGTCGTTCTTGGTAGCCAGAGCCATGAGGTCGTCCAGGTTATTTGGAAGGTCACGACCAGCCAGCTCGTCCTTAATATGCCCAACGAGGCCCCCCCAAAAAGGCTGCAACAAGGGCCCTGTTTTTCCAAGCAAGTTCAAAAGCCAATGTGCAGAACTGGATGGCATATTAGCCCATCGTAGAATCGCCTTCACAGGAACGTAACAGAGCAGATGCAGCTGAGGTGTTACGCCCAAGTTGTTCAAAGATTTTCCGTAAGGCGAAAATAAATTCTTGTAGATCCCCTGTCAGCGGGTCCCCTCTCTGCCAGAAGGGTGAGGCTCAGGCCAAGGCTTCACTTGTGAGCAGGCTAATGATGAAAGCCACCTTGGCTCAGTCAGATGGGAACTGGTGTGATCATCTCAAGTGTAGATAGTAGGCTACTCGTGGTGACAGCTGACGTGCAGGATAAGAACATTGGTTATAGACAGAGGTGAAGGGTTACAGCAGGTGTATCCATAGATTGGTAGCAGAGTCAAACACAGGTAACAGGCAGGTACAGCATCAGGAAACAGTAGGAATAGACTAAGCGCTAGGTTAACACAGGTAATCACAGGTAAAATAGTGCAGCAGCAATACAGCAGCCAGGGATCAGGATCCTAGGATGACGGACTGACCAAGAGCAAAGGCAGGAAGTTCATTTTATAACAAGAGGTCATAGGTCATAGGCGGGTTAATTGGGACACCATCCCTTTATATACTCATGCATTGCCGTGCATGTGTGTGCAGAGGAAGCCAGAGAAGAAAGGTG
Source organism: Phyllomedusa bahiana (assembly GCA_025379985.1). NCBI lineage: Eukaryota > Metazoa > Chordata > Amphibia > Anura > Hylidae > Phyllomedusa > Phyllomedusa bahiana. The sequence goes on along the minus strand of JAODAL010004500.1, from coordinate 48,508 downwards.
TGAGCAGAGACGTAGACAGGTGAGTATAACTCAGCCGTCGGCACAGGTACAGGGGACAAAATGGGGACAGTAGCCATCGTGGAGAAAGAGACCCAAGTAGATATATCAACAGTAGCGCAGGCACGGGCATGGATCATGGCCTGATACGTGACAATTATTAGTTTTAGACACTCTTACACCTTATTCTGCAAGGGAGTGTGACTTGGTCAGAAGGAGGCATTGCTTATCAGAAAATGTTTTTTTGCTATAAAATGTGCTGCTAAAAATTGTGTCACCAGAAGCCAACTAGTAATTAGTCTAAAAAGTAAGACAAGTCTGTGCCAAATTTATCAAACAGCATGAGCCCATAAGGAAAATTTGGAGCATCCTTAAACTTCCTAGTCTAAGCATACACTGTCTAACTTTCAGACAGAAATAGCAAATACCCTCATGTTGGTAGGCAATACTGTAAAGTCTAGCTCTTTTGTGACATGCAGTAGCAAAGAGTACTGGGGTAGGCCGGTATGCACGTGGACTTTTTGGCTCAAAAAGAGTGAGTGAAGCTATTTTCATCTCGGTTAAAACTGCTCAATAAAAGATTTCAAAGAATGGGATATAGAGGTCATTTACCAACTTTCTTAGAATCTTTATAACCAACACACTTGGTTGTATGTTGCACATATATTCGGAACATATTTATTGCTAAGGTGTCTGCAGGTGAAGTTCTGTTCCGTACATCTGAATTGGGTAGTTTTTTTTAACTATGTGTATGGATTTTTGCCACAATTGTATATACCCTTGTAAGAAGAGATTGCTAAAAAGTTGAAAGCATGACAAGGATGACTAAAAGAGCAAAAGGGGTCCCATAACTATAGATTCCAGAGCAGGAGAAAACTTTTGAGAATGTGATGCCACTAGAAATAAAAGTTCTGAGAATATATTTGCATTTGAAAATTCAACCAAATCAGAATCCTGATGTAGATCAGAAAACTCCAGAACCTGACCATTTCCTACAGAAGTCTAATATTAAAATATAATGTGTTAACACCCTAGTGTGTGCATTCTAGAAAGACTTAAAAAAGCAGAGAATATTTAATCATTTTAACACTTAAATATAAAATATGTGTAGCATAAACCTTAATTTTTATCATTGCAGCAATTGCATGTAAGGACCCAGGAGCTATAGATCATGGTCAGATGCACTCTCAAAACTTCTTTTTCGGTTCAAGGGTCAACTACACTTGTAATCCTGGGTAAGTTTATATGTGAGAATTTTTTGCCGTTTTTAGACATATTTTAATTAATAATTTTTGTTGCCAGGAGACAACTGACAATAAATTTAACATTTTTAACAGTAACAGATTGCCATCATGAATTATTAATATGTTTTGAACAATTGTTTCTCAATAGATTAAGTCAATACAGAACTTCTACTATAAAACTGTGTGACTACTTCTGTAAGAATGTTTGTTATTAGGACTAGATAAGTAATAATTTCCAATTAATAATGTACTGTCTGATAAAAGTGAATATATTATATCTAGACATAGTGTATTGTATTACCATGAGCCTTCATATTACAATATTTTCAGCCTAAAATGTACTTTCCTGGGCCATTGTGCCAGGTAAAATGATCCTAGAGTCTATTAATAGGGAGTGCAGAGGTAACAGTTTCACTTTAGAGTTATCAAAGGGGTTGTCTCACTGATTCATCTTACCTCAGACCTGTTTTCTTGGTTTCATTTTGAATAACATTAATTTTTACTGGCTTCTACTTGGCTGCAGTAGAAGCTAGGTCTGTAGCTATAGCGACCAATGCTGGCAGCATGGGAGAGTAAACAGGTCTGTAGCTATAGCAACCTGAGGAGCTGATACAGCCCATACAAGAGGGGATATCGAAGAATAGGTAGGACACTGTTAATGGACATATATGGCAAAGGGACTTGTTTTTGCAAGATCTTTAACATAAAAAGCAATCCTCATAGTGAGACAACCACTTTAAGTCCCAGAAACTTAAAGTTGCCTTTTACTATGTAAGTATTCAACTGGCCCTTAAAGATTCAAGTATCCCCAATGTATCAGGGTAATTCTCCAGCTTCCAGCAGTTATGTCTGCCAGATGTAAGGACTTGCTCTATCTATGATATCTTCTTATTTTTTTGAATCTTCATTTTTCTTATTATGGTTTGACTTTAGGTTTTGCATTTCAGAATTTGTTCGTATGGTCTCAAGTTACAACATCTTTATGTTACAATGTTTGTTTCAGAACGATTACTATTTATTTTGTTTAGATAACATGGGCTGTTTTTAAAGTGTTCTCATCTCATTATTTCAGCCTCTGTGGCCATCTCATGCCTGCTACAAGCCAGCCACAAAGAACAGTGAAATGGCCATGCCTGTCCAGTTCTTTCCATGGAAGTTCCCGACATAGCTGAGTTAATGTGCTTGGCTGTATTCAGAGCTCCATAGAAATGAGTGGGAATAACTGTGCAAGCACGGCCATCTACCAGTTCTTGCTAAGTCATAGCAAGCTTATGAGACAATTGACCTGGAAATAAGGTGATGAAAACAGCCCTTAAAGTCTTCTGTTTGCTTTGTGTCTACATTTGTTCCGAGCTTAAAAGATACTGCAGGTTGGTTGCTCTTTGGTTCATATCCATCTGATGAACTAGAGTTACATGAAACACTTCCTTTGTCATGCTTGCTTTACCTTTTCTCTTGCTGCATATCAATGTCTGTGTGCTTTCTGCCATTCAGATGTGTATGTTGATGTTTTCAATAGTTGTAACAGTCTGATGTCTCAGTGATGTATGACTAGTGATGAGCGATTACGTTGACTATCGTCATCGGGTCGATAGTCGATATCGTCAATTATCAAGACGATTTCCGATAGTCGATAATAGATTATCGCCGATGACCATTAAAGTCTATGGGAGAGGAACAACACCTTCATTCTTACACCCAAACAGGGCTGGAGAAGCTGGAATTAACATCCACAACAGTCAAATGGATACGTGCTACATCTTAGGCAACACACTTAGGTTATAAAAGCCACAGAAAAAAAGTCACAGACCATTCACTATCCCTGTCTTGTACCACAGCATGACCCTTAAACCTGCATGACCCACAAATTAAAAAGTGCCAGAAGGCAGTATGATTTGAACCATCATTTTACTTGAACTGGACATTGAATATCCCTGTCCTGGAATGCAGCATGAGCCCCAAACCTGCATGACCCCAGATTAAAAAGTGCCGCAAAAAGGAGTCTTTCAACCACCATTTTAGTTTCACTGGACATAGACTATCCCTGTCCTGGGCCACAGCATGAGTCCCAAACCTGCATGACCCACAAATTTAAAAACTGACGGAAAAAGGAGTCTTTCAACCACCATTTTAGTTTCACTGGACATTGACTATATCTGTCTTGTACCACAGTATGAACATTCAACCTGTCTGACCCACAGATTAAAAAGTGCCGGAAAAAGGAGTCTTTCAACCACCATTTTAGTTGAACTGGACATTGACTATACCTGTCCTGGACCGCAGCATGACCCTTAAATCTACATGACCCACAGATTTGTGGCCGTGACTGGGAGGAGGTAAGACTGCTGGATGCAGGTTGCATTAACCACTGAAGAACAGATTGGCGACGCTGTTCGTTACTGATTCACAGGGCCCTGACCCAGCAATGACAGGCATGACGGTCCTGCAACCAATGATCCGCTGGCTTGTGTGTTGTCGCCGGCACTGGAAGGAGCACCTTCTCTCGTACCTCTACCTCCATGTCCATACCCCCCTCTTTGCTCGCTTACCACCTGAATTTCGCTCCATGTTAAGAAAGATAAAAATTTTAGAAAGTATGGAAGAGTTTTTGACAGTCTCTTATTAAAAGACGGCAAATCACAGCTATTCTTAAATCCCTCTAATTTCCTACAGCCAACTAGGAATGTTTCGAGCGAATACCAGTGAAATGTAGTCTGGTGGAAGAACCGTAAGACAAAATCAACAGTGTTCTTCCTTCAGTCCCAGGGATTTACAACTACCCAGTAGGACTAGGAATTGATAGTTTTCAACAAACTATCATACAAGTGCGCTATCTGCGCCAAACTGAGATTCACCGAGCGCAATAAAACTATTCAGAAGTTACACTGATGAGAAATTGCATTTTTTGCAGCAATGACACACGAGAACAGTTGCTAGAAAATTTTTCTATCAGAATTGTCATACAACGTGGCTATTTGAAAAAAACTAGGGCCGCACCAGGGTGCAATACAGCTATTTAAAAGTTATATGGATAACAAACGGTGGTTTTTGCACCAATGAAATAAACCAACAGTAACTACAAAATTTCTGTATTCAAATTTAAGTACAAGGTGGCTCTATGAACAAAACTGGGCCGCACCAAAGTAAAAAAAAAACACCTATTTGAAATGTATACGGATAATAAAAGGTGGTTTTTGCACCTATGAAATACACCTGCGGTGACTAGAAAAGTTCTGTATCCTATTGTAAGTACAAAGTGGGTCTTTGAACAAAACTGGGCTGCGCCAAAGTGAAAAACAAGTAATTAAATTGTGTACTGATAATAATATGTGGTTTTTGCACCTATGAAATACAACAGCAATTACTAGCAAATTTCGGTATGGTAATATAAGTACAAGATGGGTCTTTCAACAAAAATGGCCTGCTCCAAAGTGAAAAAAAACTATTTAAATTGTGTATGGATAATAAAAGGTGGTTTTTGCACCTATGAAATACACCTGCGGTGACTAGAAAAGTTCTGTATCCTATTGTAAGTACAAAGTGGGTCTTTGAACAAAACTGGGCTGCACAAAAGTGGAAAAAAAAAACTAATTAAATCGTGTACGGATAATAAAAGGTGGGTTTTGCACCTATCAAATATACCTGCAGTTACCAGAAAAGTTCTGCATCCTAAGATAAGTACAGGCTGCACAAAATACAAGGTACTATTTCACAAAAAACTGGTAATAAAAAGCCATTTCAATGCAGATTCAAAGCAGTCTGGACTGCACAATATACACTCTCCCTTAAAAAGCCTGCCTGCCTGTCTGCCTGTGTTCGCCCCTCCCCCTCCCCCCCCACCCCCGCGGCTGTAAAGCACTAGATGCTTCTTTCAAGGTCTCAGCCTAACTAACTAAAAACTGAAATTCTCTAATCTACCTATGCTCTAATGTTCACAGATAAAAGCATAGTTGTCTGTGTGAACAAAGAGAACTGTGTGCTGAGCTGTATTGAGGAGAAAGCTGACATACGTCCTGCTCTTATGAGACACAGACACACACTGATGCTGAACTGGAAGGGCTGTTCTATGTAAAACAAGGTCATGTGATTTTTCCAGCCAATCACAACCATACACATTACAGTCATGACGTCGCACACCCAGTTCACCCTGCTCTATTCTCTAAGCTGATTTGCTGGCCACCAAAATGACAGAAAGCGGCGAAAATGGGGCGATATTAATAGATTATGCGCAGATTCTCACCTAAATTATCGCGTGATCGGAAAATTCCGATCAACATAAAAACCGTGCGATTTCAACTTTGTCGATTATAGTCGCTCAACACTATATACGACCTTTGAATTCCGGTCTGTAATAAATTTATTGCTTATGGCGATAAAAGAGAAAAAAAAAGATACAACAGGCAAAACTAAGCTATGGTTATTGCAGGTACTAAGCAGAGGTGATACTGTACATGACACAGGAATTCTCACTTTTGATGATCTTTAAAGCCTAGTCATGTACTGCCCCCTTAGGCACTGATCTTAACATGACAAACATGGCCCTGTGTCTATCAGTCTATCAGGAAAAACAGCCCTGATTTGAATGACTTTCTGTTTAGATGCTTATATATGTGTGTAAGTGGACTGAAAGTGGTGTGAAGCTGTATTGTTTTGGAAATCAGCATTGGAATCTGTGAGCTCGAACTTGTGCTATAATGGTCTACAAGTATCTATGAAACGTTAAATACATTTCCTTCTTTAACTACAATAGGAAAAACTTCTAAAGGCAGCAAGGAGAGGTTTTCTGATAGTTTCCATCAATTAATATAGTATAATATAGAATAATATATAAGCCTTAAAGAGGTGTTCTATTTTATTATGTCTTTATTATGTATAGAATAGCAAATCATACAATTTTTCTAATATACGTGTATTAAAAATTCTATTCCTGTACCTCTTGTATACCAGTGCAGTAGGCCCCTGTTTAGAAAAGAACAAATTGTATAGCCTACATTCCTGACCATAGTAAGGACTGCCATGGATTAACTGTATGGACTAAACGGTCATGTGGTCATCACACACATGGCATGCAACCCCTGGGGTCCAGGTAACAGTAGATTATTGAGGAGCAGAACTTATCCAGCATTACTACCTCCAGCAATGTCTGTCAATGTCTGTGGAGAAGATGCCGCACATTCTTCCCTGTCTGACCTTTCTGCCCTGTTTAGTCCATATAGTCCATGAGAGCTGTTTCAGTGGACAGAAATGTATGCTATACCATTTTTTATTATTATTACTATTTCTAGATAAGAGCGTACTGCATTGCTTTAAAAGAGGTACATGAGCAGATTTTTTAATACATGAATATTAATAAAAGTATGCGTTCCTTTTATACAAACAGTAGACAAACTCTTTCATGTCTTCAGCATCTACATGATATATATATATAAAACTACTTTTATCAAATCAGAAATGTATCCGTATAGCTTTTTTACTATTATTATTCATATTCCAGATATTCAATGATATCAAAAAGAAATTACAGAGAATGTCAAGCAGATGGTACCTGGAGTGGTAAACCTCCAGTTTGCAAAGGTAAAGTATCAACAAAGATATTTACTGAGTGAACAGATACAAGTTTTTTCTTCATTATTACTAAATTCCTGGCACAGTGACTCTGTTTTATGTCTAAAGAGAGTTTTTTTCTGGTGAAGTGCCTTACCTGAGGAACGAAGAGGAGGCCCACCATTGGTGCTCTGCACTCGCTATGCTAACTACCAATAGGCATTTTAAAAACATCTGCATATATAGTGGTTTTCATCATAGAAATCTTAATGGGGTTTTCTCATTCTGCTGTTTCACACAGCCTGCTCTTCACAGCTAGCTTCAGACTCCGACTGCCTGTTTAGGTTATGTTTGGTTCTACAGCAGTGACTGGTATTTCAGCTCTGCTATTCCTAGCTGAGCCTGTAAGAGGGACATTAGTAATGAAAGGATTCAAACCAGGGGTCTGCAACGTCGGCTCTCTAGTTGTTGGGAAACTACATCTCCCATCATGCCCACTGATATAGATTATATAAATGCATGATGCGAGATGTAGTTTCCCAACAGCTGGAGAGCCGACGTTGCCGACCCCTTGTTTAAACAGTAAGACAGAAGGCTACAGAGATCTAGAGGGTTAAAGGTTGTCAGTATCTTAGATAAAAAAGCTCCTGTGCCTCTGGTAAGATACAACATTAACTGACATCACCTGTGCTGTTGAATCAATGAGAGCAGAGAGAGATTTGTCTAGCTTTAAGATCAATCTAAAATAGCTGTGTGTGTGTGTGTGCTTGAATGCAGGTCTCTTATTAACCCTTTTACTGCCTCATGATTGTTAACATTATAACTTATCAAAATATATATTTAACAGTAACCTAGGAAAGCTTGTGTACGCAAGCAGGAGATAAGAACTGCTCTAACTCTGAAAGGAAGCAAAATCAGAACATCTATGTATTTGGTAATAGTCTTAATTTACCTTTGCCTACATGATTAGAGCTAATTAAGGTGGTGGTGCACAGCATTTCAGCAAAAAACACGCCAAACAATGCACAAAACACACGCCAACACCAATGATAAATTTTCTGCTCAGCTCAGTCTTTTCTTGCAACATGTTTCAAAAAAGCCCAGCAAATAAGATGAGCAGAAAAAGGGCGTTTTGTGTAGAAAACAGAATGTTTTTACTATACAAGTCTATGGGATCTCTTTTCAGTAGTTTTTTCAGTGTTTTTAAAAAGCGAAAAAACACTGAAAAAATTTATATTTTTGTTTGCAGTGGAGACATAGCCTTAAAGTCAATGGGATCCGTTTTCAATAGTTTTTTCAGCAGTTTCAGAAAACGAAAAATGCCCATAAGAAGAGCTTAAATGTGTGCAGTGGAGACATAGCCTAAGACAGACACAACTTAAGATGCCTGCAAAAGCCTGTAGTGATAAAATCCCTTTAAGGCCCCAAACAGGTCAAACTTTTTGGGATTAAATGAAGAAAAGAATCTCTAGCTGAGATTCTAACTGGCAAGGCTAGATAGGGGAGGGAAAACTTTGACAGTGCCTGAATATTGGGATTATCCCAATAGATATGGGGGATATAATGTTCTACACTTCTTATACCAGAGGTTTCTAGCCTTTTGTACCTTGTAAACTTAATTTGACTATGAGTGATGCTTATAAGACACATTTAACTTCAAAAAGGCAGAGAAACAAGAATTCTTAAATTGACAAATAATGCTGATAAATATTTTACGCTAGCATTATACCATTAAAATTGCCATTGACTGGTGGCTAGGCTTTGTCTGTTATAATGTCAATTGCCAGTAATTATAGTCCTAACACAGGACCTCCATGGTGAATCACCCAGCAGGGTTTTGCAAACCACATTTAGATCTGAGTCACTGGTTGAGGACTACTGCTTTCTACAGAATTAATCTTTATTCTCATTCTCTTGCACCAATCTTTATCGACACCCTAGAGTCCCTTGTTTTTAATGACTTAGCACAAGCTTACTCAGTGATTTTATGAGACTGAGTAACTATAACTTATATTACCTTGTTTTTAGGTCCAAAATTCTTTGCTGATAAGATTTAAAAAAAAATTTTAATACCATTTCCTACATTCAGAATGATTTCAAGCATAATATTTTGGCTGAATGCAGTTGTCACTAGAGGAAGCTTAAAGCTGTGTTGCTATAGAGTTCAATGTATAAGCATTATGCTGTAACATCCTTAGCTATTTCAAATAGTAACTACAACCATCCAGAATGTTGTCTTTTAAATATATTTATATGCATGGAATTCAGAGTTCTGGATGGCAACAAAGATAAATTTAGTGATAAAAAATCAGCACATTAAATAATACTACATATTTGTTTTTACCTGGACATTCACTTTAAAGTTCAACAGATAATTTATGGGTTCTCTTTCATATTGAATGAAGATGCTTTTTTTCTTCGACAACAAGTAAGAATGTACTGTACATTGCAGACTAACTTAAGTGATGTTCCTGTTTCATAGAACCTGTGTGCGAACAAATCTGGGAATTACAAGAAGAAGCTCGGAAGTGTACTTCAACTCCAGATGAATGGATTAAGTACCTCCAGGTCCAGTATCTCTATCTTCAGATAGAGAACTTAAAGCTGGATATTGAAATAAATAAGAAGCAACTAAGCACTCTCGTTTAAATCAGGGTCTTGTAAGATAAGTTAATATAATCTAACAAATAAGGCTGATATTTTTTTCTTTTTGCTGATATATTTTTAAGTTGCTAATTGCAATAAGATAACAATTAGCTATGCAGTATTATGTAAACGTGCTTACTTTGTAACAAAAAATATATGCACACAGTCTGTAACATAACCTAATAAATTTGCATTTAAACAAATGTGTATTTTTATATAGGGCTCATTCTACCACCCAGCCTCTTAATTTTAACATTATGGTGAGGTCGTTCAGAGCTCTAAATAGATAAAACAATGGAGGAGTTGTATTAATATGGTCATAAAGTTAGGATAAAACTAGAGAGAAAGTGCCAAATGAATCACAGTTCCACACACTGTATGATATGGCGCATCTTACTAGAGATACTATTTCTTCCTTATACCACCTCTTGACTGGCTTATTTCGGTGCAAAATATTGATGTAAAGCACGTTATTAGAAAATCTGGTGCGTTTTACGAACCCATTTAGTCATAAACCTGTTTCTAGACAAAACTCTAGTAAGGTGTAAGAAATTTCTAAAACACACAATGAATTTGGTACAGGGCATGCATGACATTTTTTTGGCTTAATATTTTACTATATTCTGGTGCAGCTTTTTTTTAGTAAATCTGCCCCATTGTTCACAACAGGTGACTATAAATCCTTTAGCCTCATTTATTAAAAAAAAAATAGCTATAAAAATGCCAGGTGGTATTAAATTCCAAAATTATGATTCATAATAATATGCAAGTTTTCGAAATATTTTAGTAAAAAATAATTCCTAATTTATATACCATATAGATAAAATGGTGCTGCTCACCTAAGAACAGTATGGGTGCTCAGTGGAAAGGCTGACAGGCTCTGAATCTAATATGTAGAGAATCCACAGCACACCTTTAGGATAATGTTGAAAAAGTGATTTTAATTAAAAAAGTGGTACATAATGATTGTCCGCTCTCTATATACAATATTGTATATACGTAAAGAAGAGTATTTCCACGGTCCTATATTTAAGTAGGCTTTGATCAAAATAGACCTGCAAGGTGGGTGTAGAAGACCTGGACCAGGAGAGCACTTGTACCCAATTTGCCATTTTCATTCATGGTGTCATATGACTCATTAGTGTTTCAGGGTCTCAGGTGGGAATGGGGAGCAGGTATGTTAAATTTGGTGTTATTGCTCTCACACTGGAAGTTCAATATGGCAATAGTGCACACTGCATCAAATTGGTCTGCATGGTTGTTTTTCCAGAAGGAAGTCTTTTTTTTAAAGATGATGCACAAGAAAGCCCACAAACAGTTTGCTAAAGACAAGCAGACTACTGGAACCATGGACTACTGGAACCATGTCCTATGGTCTGATGGGAACATGATAAACTTATTTGGTTCCAATGGTGTCAAGCTTGTGTGACAGCAGCTAGGTGAGGAGTACAAAGACAAACGTGTCTTGCCTACAGTCAAGCATGGTGGTGGGAGTGCTATGGTTTAGGACTGCATGAGTGCTGCCAGCTGTGGGAAGCTACAGTTCATTGAGGGAACCACAAATGCCAACATGTACCATGACATACTGAGGCAGAGCATGATTCCCTCCCTCCAGAAACTGGGCCTCAGGGCAGGATTCCAGCAAAACGATCCCAAAATCATCTCCAAGACGACCACTGCCTTGCTAAAGAAAATGAGGGTAAAGGTGCTGGACTGGCCAAACATGTCTCCAGACCTAAACTCTATTGAGCATCTGTGGGGCATCTTCAAACAGAAGGTGGAGGAGCGCAAGGTCTCTAACATTCCCCCGCTCTGTGATGTCGTTTTGGAGAAGTGGAAGAGGACTCCAGTGGCTGCAACTTGTGAAGTGCTAGTGAACTTTTTGCCCAAGAGAGTTAAGGCAGTGCTAAAAAAAATTGTGGCCGCACAAAATATTGATACTTTGGGCATAATTTTTCCATTTATTTTGTGGGCACATCAAATTTACACTGTTTTACAGGCTGTACACTGAATACTTTATGTTGTATCAAATAACAAATACAATATTTGTTAAGGGTGAACTCACTTTTGCAAGATACTGTTTCAATTTAAAAAAAGAGGTAGTATTGAAAAGTAACCACACTGTGGCAACACATATTACAAATGATGGTAACTAAGTGAATGCCACTTCTAGCACTCACAATACAAATCTAGTGGTAAAATATTTTTAACAGCCCCATTCCGTGTTCTATGGTAGGAAGCATAAAGGACATACAAAATACCTCAGCTTGTCTTTTGTTGACCTCTCAATACACTGGCAAGAGAGAATGTGTTGCAGAAAATAGCCAGTCTGACTTGCTGAGTTTTTTAAGTGACAGGTGATATTTCTTTATGGAGGATGACATATTAATATCTCATCATTTTAGCCTGTATTGTCCTTAATGTGTTACACATGGCTGCGTAATAGGAAATTCATATATCCACAGAATGACAGTGAAACACATTTCACAAACTCACTGATCTCCAGTAGAGAAACTGTTTTAAGAACCCATTTTTTAAGTAATTGAAACAGCCAAAATAGTGTTAAAGGGATTTTCTCACCACAAATATTGATATCAATATTTTTTTTCATTTATTTTACATATTATGCCATCTACAAAGTCCAATAAAGACCCCTGGGGGCATTTTTTACATGCTTTTTTTGTCCATTTCACCTGTAATTGGGGCACACAGTGTTGTCAGGCAGTGGCACTTGACCATTCCAGTGGCACAGGATACTTATTAACTCTCAGCACCGCTCCATTCTCTTTCTCTCTAATGACTCCCTACTGACTCCTACCCTTTTTCTCCTACTAAGTCTTTTTCTCCTACTAAGCCCATCCCTGACGGTGTGCACCTCCACACTCTGGTGACATCTAGCGGTGACCCTATAGACTATTGGCTTCAGCCCTATATATTCCCCCCTCAAGTTATCGTTTGTTGTCCTGACAACCACGACTTGTAGAATATAATCTTCATATCAGGCGGATAGTTTCCTAAAAGTAGCTTTTTGAGAATGATGCACTTCAGGTTCTCATGAATTGCTCCCCTGTGACTTTAGGAGCCTCTGTGGTCTCTGGGGATTGGTTTGTCCCCTTGGGGCAGGAAGTGAGTCTGGAGAAATAAACAGCACCCACCAATCAGTCATACTGGTGATGTGGGCACTTTCTTCTCTCTTGGAGAAACAGAGGTTGTAAATGTGCAGGGTCGCAGGATATTGTGGTGGACTCTAAGAATAGTTCCTAACTTTCCTTCCATTTGATTTAAAAAAAAATGGTACATTACTCAATCACACATTTGCAAGGGAAGCTGTTTCAGTTTTTTATTAACAACGAGTTCTTGAGGGTCCTATCTTTTGGCTATGAGGTTGTACATTTTTTTTGCAAGCTTTGCTAGTGATTCAGATCTGTGTAGTTCACTATTCTACTTGCGGGTTCCCAGGGGTCATCATAAAATAAAAAGAGCATCTTTAATCGCACCCAAACAACAATTAAAACAGTGGTCGAGTGCACTGTATTGTTATATGCTGACACCAGTTTAGCAATTTCATCTGGCCATCTCTCCTCCTTTTCATCCAGTGCTCTCAACATTTGTCATAGAGTCCTATTCAGCCTCTCTCATGCCCCATGGGGATAATAAGGGATGGTACAGATCTTCCAAATATGGTAAAATCAGCACAGATTCTCAATTACTTTCTCCCCGAAGGAAGGCCTTTGGTCAGAACGCAATTGTGTGGGATATCCATATATCATGATAAAATGTTTCCAAAGGGCTAGAGTGCTGTCTCATCTCAGGTTGACATGGCCACTGCAAATTTGGAGAAGTGGTCCATTATAACAATCAAACACTTATACCCTCGGATGGACTCAGTAATTTGTAGGTAGTCCATCATAAATATTTGTAGTGCATAGAACAACTTTACATTTTTGACTCGGGGTCTCTCATCAGATTACAGTTTCAACACTAAGTACAGACCCTCTTGGCCACCTTAAGCAAGTTGGGACCATAATATTCTCATTCTAGACAGACGAAAACACTTGCCGAAATAGAACTCCCTCTGCCGTCTTTATCCAGCAACGTTGCTGCCAGAACCAGTGACCTATTCTAGACAGAAGGGAGTCCTCTCAGTATTCAGAGAGTGCTCTTTTCAACCCAATCAGCAATGTCGAATTTAAGTTTAAGCTTACTGTCTTTCCCACTACTCAGAAAAATTACACCCTAACCATCCCAAGATTCTTTTGTTGCTGTTTGTACAGCAAATGCCCTCACTACCTGTTGTGGAGTATAGAATCTTGGCTTCTTATCCTCATCTCTCTCCTTAACACTACAGCTAGAGATGGGCGAATTGATTCTAACGAAGTGGAATTCGTTTAGAATTTCAGGAAAACTTCATTTCTGAACAAAGTCGAAGTTTGGGGTGATTCGCGGGAACGAATTGATAAAATGGGTGCGAGCACATGGCGTTACATGGGGCAAAGAAGTCTGGGAGGAAGAAAGGCGTAGCCTACATGACATGTGCAGAGATGAAGCCAATCAGAGACCGGCGGGATTCTCTGACGTCACCGCACTATATAAGTCCGGGCGCGACGCTAGCAGCTCACACCGCTCTCACTCTGCTGTGTAGGGAAGGTGTTGCCGCTGCTTATGATATCTCGTGCTAAAGAACTCACTTTTATACAGCAATTTTTTGGGGGTGTCACAGCTTGTCTCAGAGACTGCTTCTCTTACGTTCTAATTCTGATTTTGTGGGGCATTGGAACTGAAGTCCAGTGTGCGTCCAATTCAGCTGCATATACATTTTAATGCTATCTGCTCAGTTCTTGAGCACATTGAATATCCAAGGGTTATCTAAGCCTGTTGCTGTTGTATTCAGTTAAAGAAACAGCATTTTTTCAATCCAAATACCACTTAATTTTTGGTTGCTCATTTCTTTTGCGCAATTTAGATCCAGGGGTTAATTAAGCATTGTTCTGTTGTTGTGGTCACTAAAAGAAACTTTCTTTTTCACCGCCAAAGAAGAAATTTTGCCTGTAGCATAATTCATATCCAAAGATTAATTACGAGTTTTTCTGTTGTTGTGTTCCGTAAAATACACGCCGTTTTAACACACTACAAAGCTGGTAATTGTTGGCAGCACATTTCTTTTGCGCAATTTACATCCAAGGGTTAACTAAGTATTTTTCTGCAGTTGTGGTCAGTTAAAGAAACGTTGTTTTTCACCGCCAAAGAAGAAATTTTGGCTGTAGCATAATTTATATCCGAAGGTTAATTACGAGTTTTTCTGTTGTTGTTTTCCGTAAAATACACGCCGTTTTAACACACTACAAAGCTGGTAATTGTTGGCAGCACATTTCTTTTGCGCAATTTACATCCAAGGGTTAACTAAGTATTTTTCTGCAGCTGTACTCAGTAAAAAAAAACGTTTTTCACCGCCAAAGAAGAAATTCTGTAGCATAATTCATATCCGAAGGTTAATTAAGCCTGTTTGTGCTTTTACATTCAGTAAAATAAACAGTGTTTTTAAACGGCACATACAAGTACATTTTTTCTTGCCCATTTTTGGAGCGCAATTTATATCTAAGAGTTACCCAAGCTTGTTAGTGGGTTCATTTGGAGTCAAATACAGGGTGTGTATTTATTAAATACAGATATCTTCATCAAACAGAGTCTGTACATTTTAGAACAAACAGTATGTCAGATAGAGAGGTGGCAGGCTCCTCACCTGCGAATGGCAGTGGCACAAACATTCCTGGAGCAGGCCAGGTCGCAGCACAGCAAGGGGACGTCGCAGCAGGGGTCACTCGGTGAGGCCACAACTGCCGGTGTCATCTATTGGCCGTGTGTTGTTCAGCAACCCAATGGTTTTTGATTGGTTGACTAGGTCATCCACTTCCTCCCAGATGACATCTGACAAACCCAGCCAAGAGTCGGTGGGAACGTCAGACACAAACCTTAGTTGGCATGGCCAGGGAGCGGGTCAGCGGCCCTCACCTGTCCTCAACCCACCTCTGTCCCATCCGGTTCCCTCAGCCAGAGATCTACTATGTGGTCTGGGCTCAGCGCCACTTTACAGCGAGGATGAACAATTTGAGAAGGGCAGTCAGCAGCTACTTGGCAGCGAAGAAATGGGGCCAATATCCCCTGCTTCTTGCAGTAGGTGGCAAAGTATAGATGTGGAGAGTGGCATGGGAGGTCACGTTGTGAGGGGTCAGCCTCTGCATACCAAGACCGGTGATGAGGACAGCACTGACGATGAAACACAAATTGATGATGAGCAGCCGACCGCACTTGGGAGATGGGTGAAGCAAGGGCTTCATCATTGTCAGGAGAAGAGGGCGTCAGCTTGCGCGTCAGGCAGCGGTGCAGCCAGCAAATGGGTTGTGTGGCCATGAGTCAGCAGGGTAGCAGCAGTGTGAGGTCAGGAGCCAAGCGGCCACGAGGTAGAAAACCCGCTTCGCAGGTCCAAGAAAGTAGCAGCACAGGAGCTCAGCGAGGCAGCGGCGGTAGTAGTCACTCAGTGCGGAGCGTTGGCTGTAAAATCAGCTACTCGGCAGTGTGGCAGTTCTTTGCTAAGGCACCGGAGGAGCCGAATATGGGTATATGTAGAATCTGTGGGCAGAAAGTGAAGCGTGGCCAGGGAGCTAACGTTGGCGCCATGGCCCTGCGTCATGCTAAGGTGCAGAAGCTGTCCAAGTTGTTGGTACTGCAGTCCCTCCCTTTTCAAATGGTGGACTCTGCACCATTCAGTGAACTAATGGCTTGTGCCGAGCCGTGATGAAGAGTTCCAAGCTGTAATTTATTTTACAAAAAGGCAGTACCAGCACTTCACAAATATGTAGAACAGAAGGTGGGCCAGTCCTTGAGCTTATTGGTTTGTTCCAAGGTGCAAGGCAGCGCGGACGTCTGTAGCTGTAACTACGGTCAGGGTCAGTACATGTCCTTTACGGCCCACTGGGTGAATGTGCTTCTTGCCCAGGCACACCAACAACTTGGACAGGAGGCGTTGCTTTCTCCTCCACGTTGTCAAACTGCTGCTCCTGCGCCAATGTCCGCCTCCTCCTCTTCCACCACCACCATCATCTCAGCCTCCACAAGTACTGCTCCATCATACCACATGTGTAGGGCACAGCGGTGTCTCGCAGTTCTACACCTGGCTTGTCTCGGTGAACGAAGTCACATAGGGGAGGAACTGCTCCGAGTCATGCAGCAAGAAATCGACGTGTGGCTTTCTCCGCGCCAACTGCAAATCGGAACCATGGTGACGGACAATGGGAGGAACATGGTGTCTGCGCTGCACCGGGATGTTCCATGCACCCTGCATAGCACATGTGTTCAATCTGGTTGTGAAAAGGTTCCTGAAGTCTTCCACCGATCTTCAGAACATTCTGAAAATGGCCAGGAAACTGTGCATGCACTTCATCCATTCCTACAAAGCCTGGAACGCCCTCCTCGAGTTGCAGCGGCAGAACGGCCTCCCCCAACACACTCTGATATGCAATATTTCCACCCGTTGGAATTCCAGCCTGCACATGTTGGACCGACTGTATGAACAGAGAAAGGCCATCAACGATTTTTTGATGATCCAGGCGGACAGGAGTACTCCCCTGTGCAACTTTGATGTCAGCCAGTGGCAGCTCATGCGTGACACCTGCCGTTTGCTGAGGCCATTCGAGGAGGTGACGTTATTTGTCAGTCGCCAGGACCACGGGATGAATAACGTCATTCCACTGCTTCATGTCCTGGAACAGATGCTGAAAAATCTGTCTGGGCAGGGTACTGGAGACGTGGCGACTACATCTCGCGGCCACATGAGTCCGGTAGGGACTGAACTGGAGGAGGAAGAGGAGGAGGAGGACATTGGAGCAGAAGCATTGTCTGGTGAAATTAGTAGATTTTCTACCCAGGTGACAAGAGAGGAGGAGCAGGAGCAGCTGGAGGAGGTAGATGGAGATGAGGAAGACGAAGCAGATGACCCGCAAGCACCGTGGCAGTATACAGTGGAGATGGAGGCAGGGAGCCCCTTGGAGTCACTTGTGCAGATGTTCCGCAGCATTCTGATTTGCCTGGCTAGTGACAGCTGAATAGTCACCATCCGTCATAGGGATGACTTCTGGCTCTCCACCCTATTGGACCCTCGCTACCGGTCCAAAATGGGAGCCTTTTTCCCAGCTGCTGAGAGGGAGGACAAACTCAAATACTATAGGGAAATCCTCCGTAGTCAGTTGGCCGCTGCCTATGTACGGCATCGTCCCTCCTCTGACAGGTCTGACCGGGGGGGATCTTCAGCGCTCACGCACTACTGCAGCGGCTGCTGGGGGAAGGTGGGGGGTAGGAGCAGTACCAGCACCATCAGCAGCAACCTAAGTCAGGAGTCACTGATGAGCATCTTTCTTCACCCGCCTAGTGAGGAGGGCAGTCGCCAGCAGCAGCAGCAGGACCTGGAGCAGTCCCTGAACTGATAGGTGGTGGCCTACTTGGACAGCACTCTGCCACCCCAGTTAGAAGATCCGCGGGACTACTGGGCAGCCAAACTGGATGTGTGGCCGCAACTTGCCGAGTTTGCAGTGGAGAAGCTGTCCTGCCCGGCCAGCAGTGTGGCATCAGAGTGGGTGTTCAGTGTGGCGGGGGCCATCATTACCCCCAAGGAGAACCCCTTGTCCACGGGAAAGTGTGGAACGACTGACCTTTGTCAAGATGAATCAAGCGTGGATCGGCCAGGATTTCCACACACCAATGCCTTAGGCGTCAGATTACATCAGCCATGATGCCTCACCAAAACTTTGAGAAATGAGTCTGGTTTTAAACTACCTGCCTCAGCCACTATTCTGATGCCGCCATCCGTCTGATGCCACACATCTGCTGACAGTTTCTCCATCTGCCACCAACCATCTTTACCAGGGACTGGTATTGCCACCCACCTCCACACTCTGTCATTGTGACACTCTTTGACCTCATGATGCTGCTGCTGTTGTTGCTGCTGCAGTCACCTTCACACCCTGTCATTGTGCCACTCTCTGACCTCATGCTGCTGCTGTCACCTACACTCTCTGTCATTATGCCACTCTGTGGCCTACTACTGTTTTCCCACCTCCAGAATGTCATTGTGCCACTGTCTGACCTCATGCTGCTGCTGTGTCTGCTGCCGTGACATACACACTCTGTCATTGTGCCACTGTCTGACCTCATGCTGCTGCTGCTGTGACCTACATACTGTGTCATTGTGCCACTCTGTGGTCTACTCCTGTTTTTGCCACCTCCAGAATGTCATTGTGCCACTCTCTGACCTCATGATGCTGTGGCTGCTGCCGTCACCTCCACACACCTCCACTCGTCACTGTGCCACTCTGTGGCCTACTGATGTTGCCACCTGAGCCCTCAGCTTGTTTTGTCCAGCTGTCACTGCCACGACTCGATCAGGCTACCTTCCCGCTTCAGTTTTTTTGTCAGTTTTGCCCTCTTAAGTGGCCAGAGAATTTTATAGTGAAGCGATTCTAAGAGCGGCGGCAGTCATATGCATGTCATACTAAAACACAGCATTGTATCAAGAACAAACCAAGCTCCCTCTGCATATTTAAGCATGGCACCATGTTCTACAGCACCCTACAGACTCTGTGTAGCCTGGAAATAGCTGTTTTTAACGCAATTCGTCCCGAAGTAGTTCAGACCAAAACAAATTTTGTCGGAAAATTCGGTGAAGTCGGCGAATCGAATTATTGAGAAATTCGCCCATCTCTATCTACAGCCTTCTGTCTCTTGAGATTCCCATCAGTCAGCAAGATGAACATGAGATGGTATTCCAAGTGTTCAAGAATGGGTGCCTGGAACAGGAACTCTTTAAGAATTTGGAAAGCTTGCTCCATAGCTATCTTCCATTGTATAAATCATCTCTTTGCTACCTCATGGGCAATCCCTTGTAGCAGCTGATATAATGGTGCAACAATTTTTGCAAAATCTTTATCAATCTTAAATGTAGCCCACCAGCCCCAAAAAAGCTTGGAGTACATTGATGGTCGAAGGGGTGGGCCACTTCTGCATTGCTTCCAATTTAGAATCCACTAGCCATACTGTGTCTTCTGACATTTATGAGGCTTTAGCGTCAATCATCTCTAGTTGACTGAGGACTAAAGATTTGATTGAACCAGTTAAAGTCTTCTTTGACAGTTGCTGTATATATGATTACATCATCAAGGTAGATTAGAAGGTACTTCAGATACCCAAGACACAATTGTCCCTGGTGCAGAAGGTATGTAACAGCTCATCCAGTATAAGACTTCCTTCTTCTGGAGACCCCTGACTTAGCTGTACTGTTAATGCGGAGGGACACGGATCTTCTGCTTCCCATGTGGACTCTTCAGGGAGTTGTACTTCTTGCCCATGATGTATATCTGCTCCTGCTGCTTGAGGACAACATCATAGATGTTGATGTTCGTCACCTGCACCAATACTCTGCCCTCTTTTACTTTACACAGCATATGTCCCAACGCTACTCCTTTGTAGTACTGATTTTACTAGCATTGTCAGTTCCTGTAGGCCATGTGCTGTATCCTCTGGTAAGGAAAGGAGAACTACATGCTGAACAGACACCTGAAACGGACAAGATGGAGGAACCTTTAGGGGCCGTTCACACGGCTGATTTGGGCACTGATTTCAGCAGTATTGCACGCTGTATTTGCGCTGCAGTACGGCTGGAATCCGTCCCTGTCATTACGGTAATCCACATTTCTCATAGAGAACAATGGATTCCGTCTCTCCTCCCCGCTCAGCGAATACACCGAGCGGGGAGAAAGTGACATGTCATTTATTTACGGTGTGTACGCACCGTGAAAAATGACTGTCTATGGGGCTGGTGAGCTGCCGACCCCGCCCCTCCCCCGCTGCACGGCAGCCAGCGTAATTGCGGGGCGAAATCCGTCCCCGCAATTACGCCGGTAATAAGCCGTGTGAGCTGTGCCTTACAGTTCCTGTGGTCCGGTCACTTCCTGCAGCTCTTCCTGCAACTGACATCATTTAAAGGCCTGCTGTAGAGCACAGCAGGCAGAGATTTCTTTTCAGTATCGGAGACACGATTCACTGGCCATTAGCTGCTCTAACTCTCATAATCAATTCATGCCTGCTTTTAATGTGACTTTAGGAATACGCCCTGGCATCAGAATGGACACTTTTTTGGCATGGTATAACACCACAGCATATCTCCCATCCGTCCTGATTATGGTGGGATGTTCCCAACTTGGGAACAATATACCGCTGTCCCAGGGCAGCTGGAAGAAGTTCCAATTTTCATGCATATTTTCCGGGGATCCATGACACATGCCCTGAATCCCCAGGCCTGTGCTGTTCCTTCCACTGTTTGCGCATCTGCAGTATGTTCAAACAGAGGGCATAGACTTGCTGCCTCTCACAGACTCTCGAGACAAGAGTGGGCAGGTGTAGCAGAGCAGAGATGCCAGAGAAGCATCATAAGATGCTCCTCTGACAACACTGGCTGCAGTGGGCTTGCCCCATCCCCTCAGCTAGACTATACAGTCTAGCTGCAGTGGCGGCATGCACAGCAGAGGGAGGTAAGTGACCTCTGTCACCCCATCTCAGTCCCCATCACCTGACCTCCCCCATGGCCTATTCATATTCCTAAATGCTGGATAGACTATCAAGCATCTAGGAAAGCTGAATGGCACTTATCCTTCACAGTAGGCACCCAGCTTTTCTGGGTGCCCGCTGTGAGGGATGTCACCTAGCTTTCCTGTGTGCTGAATAACCCATGTAGCATTCTGCTCCAGCTGAGTGATGCCCCATCCCTTCCGGGTTCCTGCTGTGGGGGATGTTACCCATCAAATAGGTTATTTAATGTCCGGGAAAGCTGGGTGATGCCCCAACTGAAGGATTCCTGTTTTTTTTTTTTTCTAACAGTTTTCTCTTTTGAACTAAGATGGATTCTCTAGACTATGCTGGACAAGTTATGTGTGTATTATTTTAATAAAATGGTCATAAGGGCTAGTGTTGCAGAACATTTATTTAAATATATTGTTTTTTTCTCTGCCTGTATTTTCTCATTTTTTCCAGTGTTAGAAATAGAGGTATCTCATCATTGCTATCACTGACAGATGCTTCTCCATTACTATCACTTGTGCTTGGTGTCAGCCAGCTGTGTTTTTCGTCACTGCAAGGCTGAAACTAACCCCCTGTCACTGTTACCTCAGTACCCAATGCACCAAGGGTACTGGGACGAGCTAGGTTACTGTCAGGAGGCAGACAATCTAATGTGATGGTACGCTTTGGGGTGGCTGTGGGCTGGTATTTTTGGAATGGGAAGGAGCTGATATCCATGGATCTTCTCATCTTGATAGTATCAGGCTGCAGTTGTCGAATATACCTTGGCAGGTTATGAAAAATGAGGGGGACCCCATGTCATTTCTTAACAATTTGTTCTTTTTAGATTTTTAATAAAGGATAAAACATGGGAAACCCCATTTTCAACTGGCAATGATAAAGCCAGCAGCTGCTAGTTTTAGGATTCAAAAGGACCAATATTCATGGACCTCCCCACCTTAATAATATCAGCCTGCAACTGACCTAGAAGCGTACCATCAAATTATATGATCCCCCTTATGACAGTAACTTGGTGCATTGGGTACTAGGATAATAGTGACACGGGGTTAAAAACACAGCTGGGGAGACTTCCAGTTCAGGCGTTGGCATGCGGAGGTGAGCGGTTAGAGCTCCCCGCCAGTCTCCTGCCTCAGCCCGCACAATAGCCGCCCAAGTGGTGCACACCGGCTCTCACTGATCGGGACCCACACCCTTACCTCACAGCAGTGGATGGACAGGTACATTCTCAGAAGCAGCCAGAAGGACACGTCTCCCCTGCCTTCCCGCACACCACAAGGCAAAACTAAGATGCCGGCCCGCTGCACAGCGCTTGCTGACGAGCGCGGACTCGGCAATATAGCCTCAGATGCCCTGACTGCCCCGTTCAGTGCTCTCACCCGCTCCCTCAGAAGGGGCTTTAGCCAGCCCATCTATGGACTATAAGCAACTAGCTTATTGAAGTTGCCAGGCACATAGCCCCCACACTCCAGGCAGCTATTGAAGCAAGCCTCTCTGTGCAAGCTGCAGCACGACGTACAAGCACATGATACAAAACTGGAGCTGGAACACAAGATCTTGCAATTAGAATCAGAGAATGACATGCTGCACCGCAAGCTATCGTCATGCAGCAAGATGCAAGGAACCCTCTATGACGTATAGAAGATCTTGAGAACCGCTCCCACAGGAGAAACCTACGGTTTATGGGTCTTCCTGAGCAGATAAAGCAATCCAATTTACAGGACCTCTGTCAATCTGCTCTACCGCGGGCATTGGGCATTAACCACAGTTGCAGGGTTGAAAGGGCACACCGTGTCGGCCCTGAAACCCCTTCTAGTAATGGAAAAGGAGACCAGCTGAAGAGAAGACCCCGTACTGTTATCATCAAGTATCTTGACTACAATGAGAAGCTGGACATTCTCAGAGCTTATCGCAAACAAAAGTCCCCTCCACTTCTCGAAGGACAGAGGATACTAATTTTCGAGGACTTTTCAATGGAAGTATCCAGACATCGCCGTGCTTTCAGTAAAATTTGCTTTCTCCTGTTAGCTAAGACGATTCGATTCCAACTTCTGTACCCAGCCACTCTAAAAGTACTTCTACCGGGTGCTGCTCCGAAATACTTCACCTCGCTGAAGGACGCAGAAGATGATCTTCGTTTCCTTTTTGAGCCCAG
The DNA here is from genome assembly GCA_025379985.1 of Phyllomedusa bahiana. Taxonomy (NCBI): domain Eukaryota; kingdom Metazoa; phylum Chordata; class Amphibia; order Anura; family Hylidae; genus Phyllomedusa; species Phyllomedusa bahiana. The sequence goes on along the minus strand of JAODAL010004500.1, from coordinate 25,303 downwards.
GTCCCCACCCTCCCGGTCACCCTCTAACAGTGGGGACGGACCGTCTTCCTCCCCCCCTCTCCTTTCTGGGGCCAGAAGTCTCCAAACTCCTGCCTTCTTCATTCTGCAGCACATGGCATACCTATGGTCCTTTAATTACTTATACTTGCTCTGCTCTCTATGAACAGTTGCTCATACTTCAGGTTTCATGCAGCTTCGGCTATATAGTTTAGCTCAATTCACTGAAACCATGTAAACTAACTTGAATGTGTATACAGTCAATTAGACTATAGGTTATGTTTTGTGACCCACAGAACTTTCCTACATTTCTCTGGCAGGGAGGCTGGCGTTAGCCTCTCCTTTCTCTTTTCTTTTTTGTTTTAACCCTTCTTTCTTGACGCCTTCCCCGTGCCAGAAAAAAGTGACGTCCATTCACGCAGTGGGAGAGTCTGAGTGGTTTAGTCCCTGGCTCCCTGCGTGTCCTATTTTTATTTTTATATATTTGTTGTAACGTTGTATCAGTTTGGTACAGATTGCTCTGTGTTCTACTTGTGTTGAATTTTGTTTGAGTCTAGCGCCTCAGGTTGGCATCTCCCCCTTTGCCACTGTATTGACGCAGCTTACTCTCTTGGGCTTCCACCCTCCTCCCTTCTGTCCTCCATGAGAATTATCACCTGGAACACTAAGGAGCTCCGCTCCTCAAACAAGCGGATCAGAGTTTTACATCACCTGAAAAAAACTCGCCCAGATATCGTTTTCCTTCAGGAGACCCACCTGACATGCAAGGACTTCTTCCGGATGCAAAAATTGTGGGTTGGGCATGTCTTTGGTTCTCCTGCAAGAGAGGGAAAGGCAGGAGTTCTCACCTTAGTTCACAAGAACTTTACCTTTCAGTTAGTTTCCCATGACTCTGACCAGGACGGCAGATGGCCGCATTTGAAAATTAGCCATAATGATAGCCATATTAGTTTATACAACATCTATGGCCCCAACTCTCAAAGTAGATCATTCTTTGTGAACCTGGCAGACATGGTTCAGAAGGACGCTGCCACTTCCACAATGATAGGGGGTGACATGAATTTTGTTCTGGACGTAGTTCTAGATAGGAAGAGAGATCCGACTCTGATTCTTCCAGCCGTTACCTCTAATAGACCCGATGTTGGTGTTTTTCAGCACTTTCTGAGCTCTACAGAGACGAGGGATGGGTGGAGAGATCTTCACCCCGATAACAGTGAATTCTCCTTTTTCTCCCCCTCGGAACAGTCGTGGTCGCATCTGGATTACGTCCTTCTGTCTCACAATCTACAAAGGAGGTTGGTTGCCTCCGAAATTTTAGATTTACTTATTTCAGATCATTCTTCGGTGGTGACAGCAGTGGAGATAGCAGAAATATTCGCTAAAGGGTCTGACTTTATTTGGCGGTTCCCCACCTATATCGCCAAAACCGAAGGGTTTGCTGATTTAGTGCGTGGATAGTGGTTAGAATTTGCATCCGCCAATGTGCAGCATTCAACAGACACCTCACTATTCTGGGCTACAGCCAAATCAGTTCTCGGGGTCATATAATAGCCCATACTTCCTCCTATAGGCATAAGCTAAATGACGAATACAAATATGCGACAGAAAGAGTGAGGCAGACTTACAAAAAATGTCTTTCAGACAGCTCAGAAGAGACTAGAAAGGACTGGGAAAGTGCTAAGAGGGTCTTTGACCTTTGATTGGGATGCAGGGAGGAGGTCCAGAGATCTCATTTGAAGTCCACCTTATTCCGTCATGGGAACAAAGCAGGGAAGGTACTGTCTAGACTGCTCCAGGGCAGCTTCAACCCCTCTCATATTACATCCATTCCTACTGCTGAGGGCCAAACCACTTCTGATCCATACAAGATTAATGATTCTCTTAAATCATTCTATGAACAGCTATACTCTCCTGCGGTGGACTCTGCTCATGCCGACACTGATGATGGCAAAAGCTTCCTGGCCTCCATATCTCTCCCCAGTCTGTCTCCTGAACAACTAGAAGTTCTAAATGCCGAGATCACCACTCAGGAAACACAACTAGCCATCCATCAACTTGCCTCTGGGAAGTTTCTCTGGTGATATCTATAAAATTCTGATAGAACCCCTGACCCCCTTGCTGACCGACTACTTTAACCAAACAGCCAGAGAGGGCAATATCTGACCGGAATCTAAAAATGCCTATATAAAAGTTATTCCAAAAAAGGCAAGGATCCTCTTCTTCCATCCGCTCGATCTCATTGATAGATTCCGACCAGAAACTTCTTCCGAAAATCATGGCTGACAGGTTGGCTACCTACCTGCCCTCCCTCATTGGCCCTGCACAAAAAGGGTTTATCAGGGGCCGAGAGGCGGTAGGAAATCTTAGAAAAGTTCTGGTTGTGTTGGAAAGTGTGAAGGGCTTCCCCCCCTGCCAGGCATCCTGTCATTATTGCAATAGATGCCGAAAAAGCATCCTACAATGTCCGGTGGGAGTGGTTGTGGAAGGTCCTTGACCATATGGGGATAAGAGGTAGTTTCAGAAATCTTCTCTCCGCTATTTATAGTAACCCAACTGCACACCCCGGGGTTCCTCTCGCAACACTTTTCCCTCTATAAAGGAACCCGCCAGGGTTGCCCCCTCTTTCCCCTACTATTTGACATTACCTTAGAGCCCTTAGCTCGCTTTTTAGAATACTCGGACCTCTTCGCCGGTATTAATGTTGGTCTTGGCCAGATAAAAATAGCCCTCTTTGTAGATGACCTCCTCCTTTTTCTATCCGACCCGATTAGACATCTTCCAGAGATTTTCACTTTTCTTGAGGATTTTGGAAGGTACTCTGGATACAAAATGAATGCCTCTTAAAGTGAACTGTTAGAGATTGGATCTCCCCTTCCTAAATCCACTTGGCGTGATTTGGGATTAGGTATTACTCCCGTAGCTTCCCACATCACATATCTGGAAATAAAAATTGGGAGGACTCCCAACACCATATATAATTTTAACTTTCCCCCACGCTGATAAAAAAAGATATCTGATGACCTCTGTAGATGGCATGGCCTCCCTCTCTCCCTTGCGCACAGATGCCATGCAATCAAAATGATATGTTTTCCAAAGCTTCTATGTCCCCTCCAAACCTTCCCCTTGCTATTGAGACACACCGATGTAAATAGGCTTCAAATAGGATTCAGTCCTCCTTCTCTCGCTTCATTTGGACAGACAAGAGACCCCGAATAGCTCTCTATAAATTGATGCTTCCAGTGAGTTTGGGTGGTCTAAACCTCCCAAATGTCCAGTTCTACATTCTGGCATGCCTCACCAGACATGTCTTAGACTGGATGGGAGAGACGAGTAGATATTCCAACTTTGACTTAGAAAGGGATCTGATGTACCCATGGCATCCTCAAGCTGTCCTACATACTAAACTCTCGCTGATCACTGCTGGGGTTAAGAGCTCCCTTTTACTCAAAGACACAATCGCAACTTGGAAACATTTCCGTAAACTATTACAGTTGCCATATCAGATGCCGAGTAGGCTTCCCCTGTGGGATCTGCCAGAGTTTCCCCAGGGTCGCACCAACCCCATGATCAAACTATGGCGGAAGAGGGGTGTGAGGTATGCGGAACACATAATGCACATGGAAGAGAGAAGGTGGTTGTCCCCATCCAAAATTAGAGAAAAATTCTTGCTACCACCGGCTCACATATTCCCTGCAATGCAAATCCTCTCCTTTTGTAAATCTAAGCTTAGGAACTTCTCTAAAGTATGCGCTCCAAATAGTTTTCACTCTCTCATGAGATGCCACAACTCGACTTTTACCCTCTCTCGCATCTATTCTGAGGGAATGGGATGGGGGCAGGAGAGGCGAGTCGCCCTTTGTGAAATGGGGACGCATGCTGGAAGACCCTGACCTCCCTGACAAAATGCTGACGGGCCTACGTAAGGTCCGCAATGAAGTGATTTGTGAGAAGTGGAGGGAGACCCACTTCAGAATAATACATAACGCTTATTATGGTTTCAATCTCCCCCCAACGTGCAATTGCCCTGATAGTCGCTAGGCTTGCCCCAAATGTCAGGCCCCCGCCACAACCATGTGGCATGGACTATGGCAGTGTTTCCATCTATACAACTTTTCTGGCACCTCTTTATTGAATATGTCCGACACCACTGGCACATTACACTAGCCAAGAGCCGCGATCTATTAATCTTCCACTACACCAGACCTCAGGACGATACGGAACCTGGTGACCGTTCACCTCATGTCACAAAGTGTCTCCTACTCTACTGGTTGAAACCACAAACTCCGTCCTTATCCTTGTTGGTGGATAGTTTGAAGCAGTATCTGATAGCGGACAACTTGAGACAGAGCGACACAAAGAACTGCGTACTGAGAAACTCTTCAAAAAATGGAAACCTTTTATTCTATCACCTTTTCCAGGGAAGAGATAGCCCATCTGATGTCTTCCTTCTGATATATGGGCTGGTATGCGAGGGAGGCCTTACTCGGTACCTTGGGCGCACTTGAACAGCGATTATTCCCCTCCCCCCAGATGTTATACAATCACTGTGCTGGAGCCGTATTGGCCTTCCATGGCTCCCCGTCTCTTGATGCCACACCTTCTCTTACCTATTTCATCAGCAAGGTGGTTATTTTGTAAGCTCTGCACACACACCCCTTCCCTCCCTGTCGACCCACTCCTTGAGGGTAGTTTTAGACTCAGTTGACTTTGGGACAAGCTCATAGATTCCTTTTCCGCAACGAGGCAGCTCAGACACACTTTTGTCAGGCTTGTTAGACATTCTTTTTGTTATTTAACTGTTTTTGGTATGTTATCTTTGCATGATTTTATTTCTTACCACAGATTTACTATGTTTATTGATGGACTATCTGCTAGGCTATCCATACCTGTATTAGTATCAGCTCTCTGTTCTGGACAATTGATGTTTCTGACTCAATGATAAGATAACAACATGTTTCTGTCACTGATATACTTTCTTTGTATGGAAAGCCATTTCTTTATTCCTCATCTGTTTTACTTGTCTTGGAAATTTTTTAATTTCTTGTTATTTTTTTTATTTTGTATTACATATGCTTTTTAAAAATCCAGTAAAGTATGTTTAAAAAAAAAAAAAAAACACTGCTGGCTGACACCAAGCCCCAGTAATAGTAATGAAGAGGTATCTTTCAGATACCTCCATTACTAAAACTGGAGTAGAATGGTAGAAATAGCAACACAGGGACAGACTATCAGTCAAAGATAACCATTTTATTAAAGAAATAAATGCAACGCTTGCTCGACATAATCAAACCCGTCTTATAGTATTAGTATCAAACTCCATCCCCATCAGAACTGAAATTCATTGCTGTGATTGATCATCTGGGAGTGCAGGGGATCGAGTACAGGCCACAACTGAAACACAATCTCCAGAACCTTGGTCATCTGTCTCCTCCCATGAGATTGTGCATGTAAACTGTAGCTATACCTCCTCTCTCACCCCTGTGGCCTAGTGTCAAAACAAAATGCAACTCTCACCTAACACTCTATAACCCCCTGACCACCGCGTATCACCCCATAGGCAGTTTCTACAGAGGTGGGAACAGCTAGGGAGGTGCTGGAAAAGTGAGGAAGTCCAAGTGCCACATGTATGAAAACTGATTAGGTCTAAAACTCTCATTATTGAAACCACCCCTTTAATTTTTTCAGAGCACTATATGACATGAAAGGGGCACTCTGATTGGTTGTTATGGACAATAAAGAGAGTTTTAGACCTAGACAGTTTTCATACATGTGGCACCAAGTGTGATGTTGCTCCTTCCTGGAAGGGGCCAGATGCAACAATCACTAGATGACGTCATTGTGGGTTGTGACTTATGTACTGAATTCACACTCTGAGTTACTGCATTTGTAACTAGGAGCCAAGGTGAGTTCTGTATTTAGTGGATGTGTCTGTGCAATTGTTACACCATCTCCTCAGCAAAGCAGTCAATGCTAGGCCTTTCAAGAAACACATGCATTTCATAGTGGTCACCTTCCTGTATGTTAGATTAACTGCTAATGCACCTCACCCATTTGACCCCTTTTACACATAGCTACATATAGTGACATAGTTTGTAAGGCCGCAAAAAGACAGACGACCATCCAGTTCAGCCTATTGTGCTATATTGTTTATCCAGAGGAAGGCGAAAACCCCCATCAGGTAGAAGCCAATTGTCCTCCAGCCTTCACGCACTCCTACTCACTATAACTTGTTATATTATTACACTCTAGAACTGCATCCAGAGCCTTTTTGAACTCTTTTAGTGAATTCACAATGACAATTTCCTCTGGCAGAGAGTTCCATAGTCTCACTGCTCTTACAGTGAAGAACCCCTTTCTATATTTATGTAGAAACTTTCTTTCCTCAAGACGTAGAGCCTGAGTTCTGGATACATTCCTGGGTATAAATTGATCTTGGGAGAGATCTTATATTGACGTTTGATATATTTAAAGAGAACCTGTCACATAGATTATGCCCCCCTTGCTGAGGACAGCACAAACTAGTAACAGACATGCTGTTTCCAGCGCTGTGTCCCTTATTCTGTAAGATGCTGTTTTAGAGTATTTAATGCTCAAATCTGGTAGTTTACAGCCAGAAAAGAGTCAGTTTTTTCATGCACCTGCCCAACTGAGGCTAGACCGGCCTACCTCATAACTGATTAACTTATTACTTTGAATAAGTAGAAACCTGTGATAACTGTCAGGTGGGCGGGGCTAACTTTGGGTGGGTGGGTGCTGGAAACAGCTTGTCTGTCACAAGCTTATGCTGTCCTCAGCAAGGATGGCATAAACTACGTGACAGGTTACCTTTAAACATTTATTATGTCACCCTGCAGCTGTAATTTCTCTAAAGTAAATAACCCTAATCTTGCTAATCTTTCTGGGTATTGCAGTCCATCCAGTAATTTTATTTATTTTGTTGCTAATATAAATACACTAGCGTTCAAACGTTTTGGGTAGTGTGTTTATTTTTTGTTTAAAGAAAATCACAGTTTTTTTCAATGAAGCTAACATTAAATGAATCAGAAATGCACTCTATGCATTGTTAATGTGGTAAATGACTATCAACGTAGCAAAATAAACAGATGCGATCCAGCAATGATGAAAAAAGACGGACTACTTTATTGCAAAAGCCCATACAGAGGGTTAAATGTAGGCGCTACAAAACGTAGCTGACGTGCCTTGGGCTGTCACAATCTAGCCCTTGTTCACAGCTTATCACTAGGCTTACAGATCATGTATAAATGTCAGTAGGAAGGGACGTTTACCAAATATGCCCATGATATCACTTCCTTTAACCTATGCTATTCTGAAGCCATGTGATATAAACGTATGTTAAATGTATATTAAACATATATTAAAAACATAAAACACTTTAAAAACAATGTAATCTGTATATACATAATTCAACATGTTCCCTAAGAAGCTACTTACTCAATGTAAAGGTGTTTCAATAAATATACAGTAAATCATTACGATAATTTAACCCATTGGGGAATCTAGCTCCCAATTCTAAAATCCAGAAAGCTTTCCTCTTGCGGACTAATTGTTCCCAATCGCCACCTCTACTAGGATATTTAATTTTTTCTATGGCAAAGAATTGGAAGCTATTAAGTGAACCTGTGTGTATTTCAAGAAAATGTTTTACCGCACCAGATTGATTACTATAATTATTTTTGATGCCTGCTAAATGCTCATGTATAGTGTTGAGCGATTATAATCGACAAAGTTGAAATCGGCACGGTTTTTAGGTTGATCGGAATTTTCCGCTCACGCGATAATTTAGGTGAAAATCTGTGCATAATCTAATAAGATCGCGCCATTTTCGGCGCTTCCTGTAATGTTGGCGGCCAGCAAATCAGCTTAGAGAATAGAGCAGGGTGAGCTGGGTGTGCGACGTCATAAATGGGATGTGTATGGTTGTGATTGGCTGGAAAAAATCACATGACCTCGTTTTACATAGAAAAGCCCTTCCTGTTCAGCATCAGTGTGTGTCTGTGTCTCATAAGAGCAGGACGTGTGCTAGGTTTCTCTCAATACAGCTCAGCGACACAGCTCTTTGTTCACAGAGACAACTATGCTTTTATCTGTGAACATTAGAACATAGGTAGATTAGAGAATTTCAGTTTTTAGTTAGTTAGGCTGGTGTTTTCAAGAAGCATCTAGCGCTGTACAGCTGCGAAGTGGAGTGTGGGGTTGCGGGCGAACACAGACAGACAGGCTGGCAGGCTTTTGAAAGGAGAGTGGATATTGTGCAGTCCAGACTGCTTTGACCCTGCATTGAAATGGCTTTTTATTAACATTTTTTGGCCAGTTTTTGGTGAAATATTACCTTGTATTTTGTGCAGCCTGTACTTATATTAGGATACAAATCTTTTCTAGTAACTGCAGGTGTATTTGATAGGTGCAAAACTCACCTATTATTATCTGTACACAATTTAATCAGGATTTTTTTTCACTTTGGCGCAGCTCAGTTTTGCTCAAAGACCCACTTTGTACTTACAATAGGATACAGAATTTTTCTAGTCACCGCAGCTGTATTTATAGGTGCAAAAACCACATTTTATTATCCGTACACAATTTAATGAGGTTTTGTTCACTTTGGCGCAGGCCAGTTTTGTTGAAAGACCCATCTTGTACTTATATTACCATACAGAAATTTGCTAGTAATTGTTGTTGTATTTCATAGGTGCAAAAAACCCAGATTATTATCAGTACACAATTTATTTAGTGTTTTTTCATTTTGGCGCAGGCCAAGTTTTGTTCAAAAGAACCCCCCTTTGTACTTAAAATTTAGGATACAAATTTTCTAGTCACCGCAGGTGTATTTAATAGGCGCAAAAACCACTGTTTATTATCCGTACACAATTTAATTAGGTTTTTTTCACTTTGGCGTAGGCCAGTTTTGTTGAAAGACCCATCTTGTACTTATATTACCATACAGAAATTTGCTAGTAATTGGTGTTTTATTTCATAGGTGCAAAAAGCACCTATTATTATCATAAAAACTATTTAATTACATGTTTTTCACTTTGGCGCAGGCCAGTTTTGTTCAAAGACCCACTTTGTACTTACAATGGGATACAGAACTTTTATAGTCACCGCAGGTGTATTTCATGGGTGCAAAAACCACCTTTTATTATCCGTGTACATTTCAAATGGGTGTTTTTTTTTACTTTGCTGCGTCTCAGTTTTGTTCAAAGAGCCACATTGTACTTAGATTTGAATACAGAAATGTTGTAGTTACTGTTGGTGTATTTCATTGGTGCAAAAACCAACCTTTTTTTCCGTTAAATTTTTTAAATAGCTGTATTCCCACATGGTGGGGCCCCTAGTTTTTTTCAAATAAGCCACGTTGTACGACAATTCTGATAGAAAAATTTTCTAGCAACTGTTCTCGTTTGTCATTGCTGCAAAAAACGCAATTTCTCATCCGTGTAACTTCTGAATAGTTTTTTGCGCTCGGTGATCTGTTGCCGCAGATAGCGAAACTTGATGATAGTTTGTTGAAAAACTATCAATTCCTAGTCTACTGGGCAGTAGTTAAATCCCTGGGACTGAAGGAAGAACACTGTTGATTTTGTCTTACGGTTCTTCCACCAGACCGCATTTCTCAGGTATTCGCTAGAAACATTTCAGTTTCTAGTCCTAGTTGGCTGTAGGAAATTAGAGGGATTTCAGAATAGCTTCTTAAATTTTTATCTTTCTGAACATGGAGCGAAATGCAGGAGGTAAGCGAGCAAAAAGGGGTGTAGGAGGTAGAGGTACGAGAGAAGGTGCTCCTTCCAGTGCTGGCGACAACACGCAAGCCAGCGGATCGTTGGTTGCAGGACCGTCAGGCCTGTCATCGCTGGGTCAGGGCCCTATGAATCTCAGTAACGAACAGCGTTGCCAATCTGTTCTTCAGTGGTTAGTGCAACCTGCATCCAGCAGTCTTACCTCCTCGTCCTCCCAGTCACGGCCACAAATGTCATCATCAGCATCGTCAGCATCCATCCAACATGAAGCGAAGGCAGCACAAATGTCCACTCGTGTACCCACCACTGTGGATAATCCATTTTCTGAAGACCTCTTAGATGACAAAGTGGCGGTTAGGGTCAGAAGGCATTTTTAAAAGATCAAGAGGCCAAAGAGGATGATTTTGACTGCTCTGACGCCCAGTTATTTGATGCCCTCAGAGGAGGGAAGGAAAGCCGGTCAATCGGCAAAAATCCCGGGCGGTCGGCAACGTCTTGCAGTGCCTCTTGCTTGTAGCCCGCAGCTCCTGGATGCAGAATGTCAGGACGACCAAGTCACCCATGTTGATGTTGATGATGACGACATTGCGGATCCAACGTGGTCTTTTCAGCAAAAATTCGCTTGCGAGCGCTTCATCACGGGAAACGAGGAGGAAGACGATGGGTAGTGTCAGTACGGGTCCCGCCTAAAAAAGGGGAAGGAGGGCGGTCGCACAAGTCCGCTGAGATGATTCCGCCACCCACGATCAGCGGAAACACCGCTCCTCGCTTATCGCCGTCGAAAAGGTCCAGGACCTCTCAAGCCTGGGCTATTTTCGAGCAAGCCTCTGATTCACCCAGTGATGTCATATGTGCCTTTGCCTTTAAAACGATAAGTAGAGGCAAATTCTTAGTTGTTTAACCACCCCAACATGTCTAGTCACATGCAGCGAATGAAAGAGTTGAATGGAGGCAACATTTGGGGCAAAAAAGGGCCACACCAATTCGGGCTTTCCAACCACTGTCACACCCTCTGTCTCCACCTCCTCCTCCGCAAGCTTCCACCAAAGCTTTCCCTCAGCTGCCCATGTCTCTCAGAGTCTGATCGGGGATCAGCCTCCGTTTTCATGCCTACCCCGTCGACCGGTACCACCAGCACCACCGGGAGACCCATCCTACTCTTTTCCCCTTTCCCACCAGTTTGACGACCTGCACGCCGTACAGCGGCCAGTCTAGCAGCCAGCCTTCTGTCTTCCAGGTTTGGGAGCAGAAGAAATAACTGAATGTCGGCATTGCCAGGCTTTTGGCCTTGGAAATGTTGCCTTTCCGTCTGGTGGACATAAATTGGTTCTGCCACGTCATGGCCCTTGCCTGCCCCCAACACCAGATGCCGAAGCAGGCATTTCTTTGCCAGAAAAAGCCGTCCCTGCCCTGGCCAGCCACGTGTCATCTAAAATTTGAAGTGCGTTTGTCTGCACTGTGTCCGGAAAGTCCATCTGACCACCGAACACATGGACTAGTAAGCACGGCCAAGGCCGCTATATCTCTGTTACAGCTCACTGGGTGAGCAGGATGGATGTCTCTGGTGGTGACGGTGGCTCTCAGGCTTGGCGCACGCTCTTCAAAACCACAGGGATGGTGCCCGGGTTCTTCCCCCAAGGTGCTTTTGGTGGCATCAAGTGCCCAGAGAAACCAGGCCGTGGTTGAAATTAATCTGTTTGGAGACCGTCCCACACAGGTCAGGAGCTGTGGACGGCTCTCCGCCCCAAAGAGACTGAGCGCTTTGGGTGGGTGACAAGAACCTTGTGCCAGGCAAGATGGTGTGCGATAATGGTCGAAATCTGCTGGCCCCCCTTAAGATTGGTAGGCTGGAGCCATCCCTTGCGGGCACTTTTCATGAACCTTGTCGTCCAGAAATTTGTAAAGCGCTACCCGGGTTGGACTGCCTGCTGGGAAGGGTCGAGGTCTGAGTTTGCACTTCCGCCGTTCGCACCCTGCTTCGTCCGCCTGGCTGCGTTGCAGCGTCAGCTCGGCCTCCCGTCTACCGGTTTTCATTGTTTATGCGGCAACACACTGGGAATTCCACCCTCCACATGCTCCAGCGATTGTGGCAGCAGCGCAATGCCAATTACGCAGTTAAAATGACACATGGCTGACAAGCAGCGGTGCGGGGTGTTGAGCCACCGAGAGTGGAGGCAGGTGAAAGAGCTCTGCACCATCCTTACCAGTTTTGAAGAAGCCACCAAAATGGTCAGTGCAGACAATGCTCTTGTCAGCATGAGCAGTGTGGTGATCTTTTGTTCTGGAACGATTGTTGGACCCACTGAAACAAACAGGTCCCAACAGCGACGGAGGAGGGAGACGGACACAGATGCGGAACGGAGCCCCTTTTTCTCTGTCGAATCCACAAGGCCCGACAGTTTCTCAATTTTATCGGTCTTCATTAGACAGTGGTTCGGTGTCCAGGGCTAGTGTAAGGCAGTGCCTCAGCTCTCAGGGTGCATCATCATGAGGCAAGTCAGGGCTGTGTTGAAGCTGTGCCTGAGGAAGCGGAGGAGGAGGAGGGGGAGAGGTATTCCTGGGGCACCCACGTTACCGACTCCTGCCTTGGAAAGTGTTGGTGCGAATTTGAGGCGGAGGAGGAAGATGAGAAAGAACAGTTTGCTAGTGTCCCTCCACCGAGAGGCTTGGAAATTTAAGGCTCCATCTCTTTTGAGTGCTTGGGATGCTCCATTTCTCCAACATGATCCTCGCATTAAGCCATCAAAATGAACAACAGTTACTGGGTGGCCCCCCCTCCTCGATTTCCCCGGTACAAAACAAAACTCAGCACTTTCCTTCCACCTACCCAAATAGATAGTAAAATGCAGGAAATTGAGACCTTTCTGATTGATCAACTGGAGACATCTGTTTCGTCTGCTTCACGTTCATCAAATGTCACAGTGGAACAACATCAGCGACGTGACAAACAGTAGAGTTTCCAAGTAGCCGTTAGCGGCAGCAGTAGGCATTGTGGGAGAAGCCTAATGGGTGACCTCTGGCAATCTTTATTTACCACCCCACCAACGCATGTAATGCAGGGCACACATAACAACACCCAGAGACCCGCTTAAGATCACGGTGCACGACTTATCTGCGTCTCAACACCCATGTTTTGTATGTGTTTCGGACCCAATTGACTTCTGGGTATCCAAAATGGATGAATGGCCCGAGCTCGCTCGCCATGCCATAGAGGTGTTGTCCTGCCCCGCAGCCGCGTCATATCTGAGCGGACCTTCAGCACAGCTGGAGAAGTCATTACAGACTAAAAGCATCGGCTTTCCACAGATAATGTGGATCGTTTGACTTTCATCAAGATGAATTTAGGCATGGATCTCTGATGATGTTTGTGGCCCCAATTGCCGAGGTCACCGATTAGTTGCCGGTCTTACTTCACATTCCTCTTCAAAAAAAAATGGTCCTCTTGAAAAATGTTTTTTAAAATGATCATTTCTCACTGCAATTTTTATTCTCAGTTCCCAAAAGATCATTTTGCTGGTTTTGCGGTGTGGAGACTGTTAAAAGACACCCAAGGTTTCATGAAAAAAACCGTTTTTCCATTTACTCACTTTATCTTTAGGATTTTTCGCATTGTCAATGGTTTTGGGGTCATGTTGCTGTGAGATATAGCTATAATCATGGTCCTTTGGAACAGAAATGTGGCTTTCTAAGTGGCATTTTCTCCCTCACCCAAATTTTTAACAGTGGCTGAGAAGTCAAATTTTTTTAAATTTTTGGGTCATGCTGCTTTGAAATGCAAGCAAAAACTAAAGGGTCCTATTATAAAAAAAAATTGGGTTTTAACAGACATTTGTTCTTCACAATTGTCAAGAGTGGCTCAAGGGTCATGTTTTGAATTTTTGGGGGCAAAATTGCTGTGAAATGCAGCTATACTAAGATTTCCCATTGTAAAAAATGTGGGTTCTAACAGACATTTGTTCTTCAAAATTGTCAAGAGTGGCTCAAGGGTCATGTTTTGAATTTTTGGGGGCAATGTTGCTGTGAAAAAAAAAGCAAAACTATTTCTACAGGTCCTATTGTAAAAAATGTGGTTTCTAAACAGAATTTGTTCTTCACAATTGTCAAGAGTGGGTCAAGGGTGATGGTGCTGTCGAAAAACAGGAATAGGTAGGAAACTTAATGGGGCCACATATTGCAAAATGACTTGTTTTTGCAAGATCTTTAACATAGCTAGAAAAAACTTGTAGTGAGACAACCCATTTAATACAATTTAAAAAAAAAGAAACAAAGACGTGGTGGGATTCCATCCTATTTTAAAAATGTGTTTTCTAGAATTAAACTACTAAAAAACTGGCATATACAAAATAGCTGATACAAATATTCCTCTGAATTGTACAAGGGAGGTACAGGAAGACTTGAACAGTTGTAGGTTACCCAGGACAGGTATAGTCAATGTCCAGTTCAACTAAAATGGTGGTTGAAAGACTCCTTTTTCCGGCACTTTTTAAATCTGGGGGGTCATGCAGGTTTGGGGCTCATGCTGTGGCCCAGGACAGGTATAGTCAATGTCCAGTTCAACTAAAATGGTGGTTCAAAGACTCCTTTTTCAGGCACTTTTTAATCTGTGGGTCAGACAGGTTTACGGGTCATGCTTTGGCCCAGGACAGGTATAGTCTATGTCCGTTCAAACTAAAAGGGGGGTTGAAGACTCCATTTTCCGGCACTTTTTAAATCTGGGGGTCATGATGGTTTGAGTTCATGCTGTGACAAGGACAGGTATAGTCAATGTCCTGTTCAACTAAAATGGTGGATCAAAGACTCCTTTTTCAGGCACTTTTTTTAAACTGGGGTCCCGACAGGTTTAAGGGTCATGCTGCGGTCCAGGACAGGTATAGTCAAAGTCCCGTTCAACTAAAAAAGGTGGTTTGAAAGACTTTTTTTCCATCACTTTTTAATCTGTGGGTCATTGCAGGTTTAGGGCCGATGTGTGGCCAGGACAGGTTTAGTCAATGTCCGTTCAACTAAAAAAGGTGGTTCATAGACTCCTTTTTCAGGCACTTTTTAATCTGGGGGTCATGCAGGTTTGGGACTCATGCTGTGGTCCAGGACAGATATAGTCAATGTCCAGTTCAACTTAAATGGTGGTTGAAAGACTCCTTTTTCGGTTACTTTTTAATCTGTGGGTCAGACAGGTTTAAGGGTCATGCTGAGTTCCAGGACAGGGATAATCAATGTCCAGTTCAAGTAAAATGATGGTTCAAATCATACTGCTTTCTGGCACTTTTTAATTTGTGGGTCATGCGGGTTTAAGGGTCATGCTGTGGTACAAACAGGGATAGCGAGTGGTCTGTGACTTTTTTTCTGTGGCTTTTATAACCTAAATGTGTTGCCTAAGATGTAGCACGTATCCATTTGACTGTTGTGGATGTTAATTACAGCTTCTCCAGCCCTGTTTGGGTGTAAGAATGATGGTGTTGTTCCTCTCCCATAGACTTTAATGGTCATCGACTATCGACTATCGGAAATCGTCTTGATAATTGACAATATCGACTATCGACCCGATGACGATAGTCGACGTAGTCGGTCATCACTACTCATGTATTCTTGTTTTTAATTTTCGTATGCTACTGCCGACGTAAAACTTTTGGCAGTCAGTACAGTGTATAACGTACACCACATGGTGGCTATTACAATTTATAAACTGTTTTATTTGAAAAAAAAAAATTCTTTTGTATATTGCTTTCAAAGGTTTTGGTTTTTCGTGCAAAATGGCAGGTATTGCATCTACTGCCTCCACATGGGAAAAAAACCCTCTGTGTCAACCAGGTGTCTTTTGTTGATGCACTGCTATATTCACTTTTAGATATTGCATTGCCTATGGTTTTATTTCTTTTGGGAATGCATTTAACTCCCTGGCCAATTATACTGGCTAAAATAGGATCCTGTCTAAGAATGTTTACGTTTTTGTAAAACACCTTTTTAATGTTGTAAAAATCAAGACTGAAAGGAGTAGAGAAAACTAATTGTTTGTCAATTTTATTTACTTTTCTCTTTTGTTCCAAATATTGGTCTTGTGTTTTTCTCTTTATCTTATTTTTCGTTTTCTTGAATTAATACATTAGAATAACCTCTGTTTTTTGGTCTTTGATCTATGATCCCTGCTTCTTTTTCAAAATCTTCATCTGTTGTGCATGCGCTCTCTCACATATTCTCCTACTGGAATTGAATTGATGGTATTTATTGAGTGGCTACTACTGGTACGAAGGTTTTCTATACAACCTTGTGATAATTCTTGCTTGGTTGACATCTCCTACAAGCTCTAAATCAAGGAAATGGATTTTATTTAAGTGAACTTGGTCGGTAAAACTAAGATTATACTGGTCATCGTTTACATATGATGCAAAGGCTGGTATGGACGCCACATCATGACCCCAAATTAATAAGAGGTCATCGATTTAGCGCCCATACCATAATATGCATCGGTCAAACAGATTATGTATGTTGAAAATGAAAAGATGTTCCCACCATGACATGAACAAATTAGCGATAGTAGCGCCCATGGGGCTCCTGTTTGTTGTAAATAATACTCTTTATTGAAAGAAAAATAATTATTCTGAAGTAAAAATTCAATACTATCCAGTATAAATATTTGGAGGGCCTCCTCATAATGATTGACATTTTTCAAATCAAAATCTATAGCTACTTTAACCAAATTATGGGGTATGTTTGAATAAAGACTGACAACATCGAGGCTGAGCCAACTACATTCCTTGGTCCACCTAAACTGCTTTAAAGATTTTAGTACCGCCGTACTATCTTTTAAGTATCCTGGTGTGATCGAGACCAACTGTTGGAGGTATTTGTCAACCCATGAGCTAAGTCTTTCAATTATACTTTGGTTGCTTGAAATAATTGGACGCAAGTCAGGTGGAAAGCATTCCTTATGGATTTTAGGCACTCCATAAAAGATTGGAGTTCTAGGATTTTTTATTTCTAAAAAATTTCTTTGTTTCTCCATAATAACTGCTAAAGATAAACCCTCAGCCATAACTTTAGAAAACCTCTTTTGTATGTCTTTTACTGGATTGCCTGACAATTTACAATAAGTTTTTTCGTCATTCAAGATTTTCATAACTTGTTTTTCATAAAGATTAGCATCTAATATAACTGTACATCCCCCTTTGTCGGCCTTTTTAATTATCAGATTACTATTTTTCTCAAGTTCCTTTAATGTTTCATATTCCTTTCTGGTTAACCCCTTCACGACCTTGGGCGTATGCATACGTCCAGGTCGTTTGGGGGTTCACGCACCTGGACGTATGCATACGTCCTGAGGATCGCGCGAAATCTAAAGTAGAGTTCGCGCGATCGGCACGGGGAGTCAGCTGTATATTACAGCTGACATCCCGCAGCGTTGGCCCCAACCCGCGATCACTCCGGAGGAGGGGAGGGGGAGGGCGGTTAACCCCTTAATTATCACGACCATCGGCTCGCAATAACTAAGAGACGAAGGAGGAGATCGCTCCTCCTGCGTCTCTGACGGCGACAGCAACTGCACGGATCGATCGATCCATGCAGCTCCTGCCCTCTGACAGACAGAAAGGAGGGCAGTGAATGCCTTCCGGGTTGTTTGTGACGTCACGATGCCCGGCCGTGCCCTGTGGGCATGACCCGGCATCGTGACTGACAGTTGTCATAGGAACCAGTGCACAGCAACAAGCTGTGCATTGATTCCTATTGAATGAGAGATCTAAAGATCTCTCATTCAAATCCCCTATGGGGAAAAAAAAATGTGAACAAGTGAAAAAAAGTGAAAAACATGTAAAACATAAACACGAAAAATAAAATAAAAACATGTACACCGCCCTTTTCCCTTTACAAACGCCAATCGCCCCAAAAAAGATCAAAAATAAAGTACACATATTTGGTATTGCTGCGTGCATAACGACCTATCGTAGAAATTTGTCATGTTAATTTACCCATACGGTGAACGCCGTAAAAAAAAAATCAAAAAAAAAAATCATAGAATTAAGATTTTTGTTCATCCCGCAGCACATAAAATGGAATGAAAGTGATCAAAATCCCTTATAAATGCCAACGTTGTACCAATTAAAACGTCAGTTCGTCCCGCAAAAAAAAAAAGTCCTAACACAGAGCCTCCTCAAACCTGAAATGGCGCCTAAATAAAATTGCATTGAAAATGAGACCCCAGAGTCCAGTAGGTGCTCCCTCTATTCTGGGGCTTATGGTTGAGCCAAATAATGCATGAGGGCCACATATGGGATATTTCTAAAAATGGCAGACCTGGGGGAAATGATATTACATTGCATTTACCTAGTCACATTTACCGTATTCCAGTGAATAATGGATAAATATTGAAAATCTGCAAAAATTATGAAATTTTGAAATTTCACCTCTACTTTGCTTTAATTTCTGTGAAATACCTAAAGGGTAAACAAACTTCCTAAACTCTGTTGTAAATACTTTAAGGGGTCTAGTTTCTTAGAAGGTGTCATTTATGGGAGTATCTAACATACAGGCCCCTCAAAGGCACGTCAGAACTGGAATGGTCCCTAAAAAAATGTATATTGCAAATTTTCTTGAAAATGTGAGAAATTACTACTAAATTTCTAAGCCCTCTAATGTCGTAAAAAAAAAAAGGACATTTAAAAAATGATGCCAACCTATAGTGGACATATGGTAGATGCTAGTTATAAACTATTTTGTGGTAAATAATTATCTGTCTTGTACGTAGAAATTTTGGAACTTTCAAAATCACAGATTTTTCAAATTTTTAATGAAATTTTGATATTTTTCACAAAAAAACAAGGCTTGTATGGATAAAATTTTCTTACTAACTTAAAGCACAATGTGTCACGAGAAAACAGTCTCAGAATCACATGGATAGGTAAGTGTCAAAAAGTTATTCTCACATAAAGTGACACATGCCAGATTTCAAACATAGGGCTGTGTCAGGAAGGTCAAAATTGGCTGGATCCTTAAGTGGTTAAATTGCTACCACATTTTTTGTATTTACAGATATCTCCCTCTTTTCTAATCTGTAAAAAATCCCTTTCCATAGTGGACTGAAAAACCTCCATGGCATTAACTCTAGATTTCAAGGGATAATAGGAGGGATTACTGAGAGTATGTTCAACATCTGTAGCGCTAACTTAAATGGTTTAAATCTCATCCTGGAGTTCTTTTAATATTTTTAACGATTGTTGTTCTTGAAATGTCATATTGACATATTCATTCTCAGCTTTATTTGGCTGTATTAATCCCACCTCATTACTCTGCACTTCTATATCAGTATCTGCAAAAGTGTGGAAATGTTTTTTATCTGTAAGGAGCCTGACAAGACGGTTAATATCCAACATGGTGTTAAACATATGAAATCGACGAGTTGGAGTAAAGTTGAGTCCCTTTCTTAAAACCCCAACTTGAGCCACAGTTAGAATTACTGGCATTAAAGCCACCCCATTCTCCTCTATTTTTTCTTTTTTTTTTGTCTTTTCAGTTGTTTTTTTGCGATGTTTATGTCCTCCCCGTTGTTTGCCATGGCTCCTTTAATTTCTTCTTTGTTGTTAACCCCACGAGTTAATGGCCTTTCAATGGAGGAATGGTCAGAATGAGAAGTGCCTGTTTCTGTGAGATCCACTTCAGAAAAACTCACTTCTTTTCGGTTAGTTTTGCTGTATTTTCTGTTACTTCTTAAAATCGATCTCGGTCTCCTCTAAATCTGTTCTTGCTTCCAGGTATAAACTTTATTTTGTGCATAATCCTCAGTGTCCCTTTGATATTTACTCTTTTTAGTATCCATGACAAATAATTTAGTTTTGGCAATGTTTTTCTTAATTATCTCTTGTAATGCCTCATACTAATCATGTTCCTTGTATGCTTGTAATTTTGTTTTAACCTCTTGCAATTCAATGTCCAAGTCCCGCAACTTAGTGCTTTCAAAGTCCACTATGAGGCGTATAAGATTAAGTGAACAATCCGTGAGTGTTTGATTCCATTTTTGAATGAACTTATCTGAATATTCAAATGTAGGCATTTTTGTGATGCGGAGACCTCGGGGAATAATACCTGTTTCCAGATAAATACTAAGAGAGTTTCTATCCCACCACAGTTTAGTCTCTTGTATTTGTAATTTTTCCAACTTGACACATAGAATGTGGTGATCATTTTCCTCAGTAACCTTGGGTGTGGAACCTCCAAACACCTGAGCAAGTTTCGCCTCTCTGTCCATGTGTTAATGGGGTGCACGCTGCAGAGGTCAGCTTCAATTTAACAGATAGCAAATAATGCTGTTGTAAAATATATATACTAATCCTCTGTACCGTATATAGGAAAATTATTTGAGGTGGGTCCAAATATACATATAAAAACTTCGCTGGGTGTATAGCCTCCAGATAGGTCATATATTGAAACAAGCATGAAACCAAAAAATAGTATTGAGGCTCAACTCTGTTAGTAGCGGTGTATACATCAGGGATATCTCCTCCTCATTGCAAGTTCTGTATTTCCTTCATGCACGGAACGCTGACCCCCGACCTCTGGGTAAAGCACCAACGTAGCAAAATAAACGGATGCGATCCAGCAATGATGAAAAAAGATGGACTACTTTATTGCAAAAATGGATACAGAGGGTTAAAAGTAGCCGCTACAAAACGTAGCTGACGCATTTCAGGCTGTCACAATCTAGCCTGATGATATTAAGATCGAAATCAGGAAAACAGAACAAGAGTTGAAGAAACAAATGAAAGATGCTTCTGAACAAATTCAGGAACAGATCAGAATAAGCATTGAAAAAATGAAAGAACAAAGTATGGTAGTGAAATTAAAGAAATATGAAAGGGACACTAAGGATTACCAACTAAATCGAGTCTACACGTGGTCCAATGAAAGAAGCTTCTTTCAAAGACATACGAGGAATTTGAGAAACCGCAATGAAAATATCTCCACAGACTCGGATGCAACTAGCACCCAAGGACGCGGTAAAAATACAAAGAAAAACATGCAGCCTTTTTTGAGAGAAAATACCTGCGCAGAACAACAAGTGGGGAAATGTCGGAGATGGGGCAAAAGCAGCTGCACCAAGGAACAAAAGAATTGCAAGGAAGAAATAAAGGACTTAGTGGTGAATATTTTGTCAAGAACACTAACCCAGGAACAAAATGATATTGTGAATAAAGGTTTAAATTTTGTGCCCACACACTCACAGTCCAAATTTGATTTTGAAATAGAATTTTATAGATTCTGTAGAAAGTTGAGATTAAGAATGGCATATGGTAGGAATGATTATCAACAAACCCTCCCTAAAAAACTACTTAAAAAGAGTGATTATGACCCAATAATTAATAGCCCCATGCTAGAAACATTCCAAGCAATGGTTAAAAATGAAGTGGATAAAAAATGGGAAAAATGTAGACAAAGTGTTAAAAATACTACAAAAAAAAGAGATAATGGCCCTAAAAGAATTAAAACATGATGATGGAATTATCATTAAGAAGGCCAATAAGGGAGGGGCTACAGTCATAATGGATTGCAATAAATATATAGAGGAAGCTATGTCACAATTGAATGACGAGGTGATATATGAAAAACTAACAAAAGATCCCACAGAAAATATCAAAAGGGAGGTAGATGATTATTTAATGGAAGCAACAAATCTGGGTATTATAGATGAGAAAGTTCTTAAAATGCTGAAAACCTAAAACAACCACTCGGTAGACCAATTGTTTCGGGTGTATCGTCTATATTGTATCCAGTAGCGGTTTATGTGGATAGTTTTTTACAACCCATAGTCAAAAATCTTCCAAGGTGTTTGAAAGAGACTAATGACCTATTAGGGAGACTAGAGAAGTTAGAAACACACGATGTCACCTACATGTGTACCCTCGATGTGAAGAGTTTATACACCAACATTCCATATAAAGAAGGCTGTTAAAGAAAAATGTATAATGAACCCAAAATTATCCAATCAAATGATCTCCTTTTTGTTACTTTGTTGGAGTTCATTCTTACCAAAAATTACTTTAAATTTGGCGCAGATTTTTACTTGCAGCGACAGGGGACTTCGATGGGGTCTCCTGTCGCTCCAAGTATAACTAACATATTTATGGAGGATCTGGAAACTAAGTTTATTATCCATAGTACATGGAAAAATCACATAAAAACATGGCTTAGATTTGTAGACAATGTTTTGTTATTATGGACAGGGACACTGGAAGAATTGAATTCCTTTGTTAACTTCATCAATAAAGTACATCCATTGATAAGGTTCACAAGCACTATAGATCAAAAAACCATTAATTATCTCTATGTCAAAATCGATATGGAAGATCATGCGATAAAGACCAGTTTATACGTAAAAGAGATGATGATAGGAAAGATGACTAGAGATGAAGCCCGTGAGAGCAGAAATAAAAATAAGCATAAAGATCAAAGAGTAAATTACTTTTCTATATATGACCACCATGCTCAAATGGTGAAGAAGAGCATACTTAAATCATGGCACATATTACAGCTAGATCCCAAATTTGGACACCTCTTTGCAGAGCCCCCAAGATTTATATACCAAAGAGGGAGAAGTATAGGTAATGAATTAATACGATCAGATTTACAAAATAAACCAGTTAATAAACAACGTATATTAGGAATGCAAAGGACAGGAACATTTGGGTGTTTGGCATGCCAGATTTGTAACTCAATCATAAAAGGCAAAAGAAAATTTCACCCAATGAAAGGATATCCTATATACATCAAAGATTTTTTCACTTGCAATACGAATAATGTTATATATATGCTGAAGTGCCCATGTGGTAGAGCATATATTGAGAAAACATCCAGACCAGCTAGAATAAGAATCAATGAACACAGATCACAAATTAGATTATATAGAACGAGAATAGAAAAAGCAGGTACGAAAGAAAATGTGATAGAACACAAAAAATTTGGAGAAACCTCAGTAGCCAAGCATTTCCATGAATTTGGCCATAATGTCTGTGATTTAAAATGGTGTATCCTATAAAAAGTGGAGGCAAATGACACCTATACACTTAAACGGCGATTATTACAAAGAGAGGTATATTGGATATACAAAATGCAAACACTGACACCTAATTGCCTAAACGAAGAATGCCATTGGAATGTGTATACCTGAATCTCGTTCTAACTAAATATCCCGCTATGTGAAGTAGCTTAAGTATGACCCTAATACATAGAATGCGTTTTTTTGCTAATAAACCGTATTTAAAATACACACAGGAATTGTCTAGAATGTATATACCTTTTGTTTTTAACAGTTTTAAATGTTGATTGTAGCGGGTAAGAACAGTATAAAAGAGACGTTGCATGTAGCTACCTCTATGCTTGACAAAGGGGGCGTGTCGGCTCCCAAAACGTCACGAGACGTAGCGGTGTCTGAGAGGAGAGGAGTTGAGGACAGCTCTAATACTAAGGACTCCGTCTTATTGAGATACACCATCCTGCTTGGTCTCCTAGGCTGGAAAGCCATGATGTGGAGCTACTACAAGAGTTACCAGGTGAATTCGTTCTAAAGAACATTGCACTATTGTGTGAAAATTTATGAACCGTTATCATTCAAGTTTTTTTTAAAATGTCTTGAATAAAGTCTTTTTATTTAATATAAGGAATTGCACTTATCTATACCAGTAGCAATACTGATCTTGAGTAGTGTTGAGCGATTATTATCGACAAAGTTGAAATCGGCAAGGTTTTTATGGTGATCGAAATTTTTAGATTTAAATTTTTTATTATCCGAATACATTTCAGATACGTGTTTTTTGACTTTGGCGCACTACAGCTTTGTTCATTGACGCAGCTTGCACGAAAATCTTTAAACAGAATTTTATAGTCCCCAAAAGGTAAATTGAAAAGGTGCAAAAAAATACCGTGTATTATACAAAAAAATAAACAGTAGGGTTTTTTTTGACTTTGGCGCACTACGCTTTGTTCTTGCGCAGTTGCCGGGTAAATCTGAAAACAGCAATTTTTATCACCACAGGTAATTGAAAGGTGCAAAAAATATTTGTATTATACGAAAACATAACAGTAGTTTTTTTTGCATTTTGCCCAGTCCAAATTTTTTTGATGGGGACACCTTGCTTTTAAAATTTTGAACCCAGAATTTTGTTTTGATTAGAGGGTTTTGGGAAAATAGCTGTGATCTGCCATTTTTTAAAAAGAGTTTTCCCCAAAACTATTCCTTTACCTTCTCAAATTTTTATATTTTGAACTGGAGAAAAAATTGCAGGGGGTAAGCGAGAAAAAGGGGGGGTTGCACTGGAGGTGAGGTAGGAAAAAAGGGCCCCGTCCAGTGCGGGCGCAACAGCATGCCAGCGGCTTTCAGATGCGGGGGGCCCCGTAGGCCTGTCATCCGGGTCAGGGCCCGGAAATTTCAGTAACGAACGCGTCGCCAATTGCCCTTCAGGGGTTTAAGAAACCCCTGCACCCGCGTCTTACCTCCTCGTCCCCCCAGTCACGGCACAAATGTCGTAAATTAGCATCCATCAGCATCCGTCCACAGGAAAAAGCAGCCCAAAATGTCAAATCGTGTACCCCCCACTGTGGATAACCCATTGTCTGAAGACCTTTTTGAGGGACAAAATGCGGTTGGGGTCAGAAGGATGTTAAAAGATCAAGAGGATGATTTGTTGCTCTGACGAGTTACTGATGCCATCAGGGGGAGAAAGGAAGCGGCAATCGGAAAAAAACCCGGCGGTCGGCAGGCCCTTTCAGGCCCTCTTGCTTGTAGCCCGCAGTTCTGGATGCAGAAAACAAGGAAAACCAAGTCACCTGTGTTGTTGATGTGAGATGTGACATTGGGATCCATCGTGGTCTTTTCCCAAGGGGTTTGCCTGCGAGCGTTCATCAGGGGAGGGAGGAAGACGATGGGGTAGTGTCAATGGGTCCCGCCACAAAAAGGGGGGGGGGGTGCGAAATCCCCGATATGATTCCGCCCGCCCGGTCAGCCAAACCCGCTTTCCCGCGTTAAAAAAGGTTTCCCGGGACCCCCAACCTGGGGCTTCTTTGAGCAAGCCTTGATTAAACCCAAACGATGTCATTGCCGCCTTTTTCCCTAAAAACATAAGTAGAGGCAGAACCTTAAATGGGTTAAAAACCCCCCCAACATGTTAGTCACATGAGGAATGCATGAGTTGAAAGGGGGGGAACACTTGGCCATAAAAGGCCCGGGGCCGACTTTGGGCCCCAACCACTGCACCCCAAAAACGTTCCTCAGTGCCCCTGTCTCTCAGAGTCATGATAGGGTAGCCCCCGCTTAGCCTCCCCGTTCCAAAATCCCCCGCCCCCAGGACCCATTCCTACCCTTTCCTTCCGCCAGTTTGAGGGGCCAGCACGCCCTACAGCTGCCAGTCTAGAGCCAGCCTTCTGTCTTCCAGGGTTTTGGGGAGAAAAAAACACTTTTTCCCAAAACCAACCCCCCAAACCCAAAAGCTGAAAAGTCGGATTGCCAGGCTTTTGGCCTTTGGGAAAAAGTTGCCTTTCCGTCTGGTGGCAAGATGGGTTTTCCGCCACGTCATGGC